>ML434601.1:44765-94010 GCA_005239525.1 Nicotiana knightiana | reverse complement strand
AACCGAATACTAAATCGAGTACCCCATATAAAAACACAATCCATTCCATATGAAAAATGGAAATGAAGGAAGCCAAACTTGAATTAGTTTAAAGTGTGGGGATGTTTGGCAAAAGTGCAAGTTTCTAAACCTAAAAGGGTAAAAATATGACCAAAAACCGTTGATTGTGTTTTCATAAGATATGCGACCAATAGTAAAGCATATCGATTTCTGGTTCATAAATAAAAAAATCCCGACTTTCGTAATAATACGGTTATAGAATCAGATAATGCTGAGTTCTTTGAAAATATATATCCGTATAAAGGAATGTGAGTCGATTGATGAAGGATATAAATGGCCTCGGGAAGAAACAAAAGAAAGTACATTTAATCAGGAGGATCCAAGATGTAGTAAACGTCAAAGAACGTTGTTTACCGTGAAAATGGTAATTACAATTATATCTGATTTTGTGATTTTAAAGATATGTGATTTATTTTAATACTAATTTTTTAGGAAATAAATTTTAAGTGAGATTTAAGAAAAATGAGATAACAGCAAAGGGCAATGGTGTTATGCAAACCAAACAGACTTGAGACAAGGTGTCGAGCTGGCTGAAACTGGGCCTCGAGGTCGAGCTAGTGTGCTTGACTGGGGGCGATCGATGGGGGAATAATAGTGTAGAGGGCCTCAAGAATAGCCTATTTATGATCAATAATGAGCAATAAATGAAGAACAATAAATGAAACACAATAAATGGAAGCAATAAACCAATGGAGCAATTGTAGAGTATGTTTAAGTTAGAGAGCAGAGAATATTGTTGTTCTTGTATTGAATATCATGTGTGTTACAAAATGACAAAGGTCCCCTTTATATAAGAAGGGGAGTCCCAAAATAGTACTTGTGTAATTATTACAAAGAAATGCAACTAATACAGTTATTTAATATCTCGGTTGGGACTTGTACTATTCTTGCAGACTTGGTCAGCTTTAACCACGTGCCTTTTGGGAATTTCCTGCTTTTCTGTGATGGTCATCGATTTACACTGCCTCGAGGTCGAGCATAGAGAATCCTCGATATGCTTCCTCGATGTCAAACCTCGAACTGTTTCAAGTCCTCTAAAGACAGGCTATGTAATGCCATAATGATCATAAAATCGGGATCTCTGATTTTAGACGTATACAGATAGTCCCTGCATTTCTTAGAATGAAATGATAAGAAACAGTCTTGAATTCTTTCCTCCTCGATATCCTCATTATGACGTCACCCTCATCAGAACATTAAATGACGTGACATAAAGGCTACGTTGAGGTTGTTGTCAGCACGATTCTCGAGAAGCTCACGAGCCGCTATTAGTTCAACCTTTCCGCTTCTCAAACATGCCCAAATGGCTTCTATAAATACTTCAATTTTTTGCCTTTCACACTTTTACAACATATTCAATTCTTCAAAATTTTGCTAACAGTTTTCTGTTTTCATCCTCTTTCTGCGCTTGCTTCCTCGTCTTCTTTATTTGAAACTCAGTTACAATTATGGCAAAAAATCCAAAACGGTACCTCAAAAAGAGGGAGCCACTTATTCATCACGCCCCTCTAAGGGAAAATCAAAAACTCCTCCTAGTATCGAACAGTGCATTCCTGGTCTCTTTGACACCGTCTCAGATTTTACCATCGAGAAACCCCCTTATACATTGGGCCGATGCGAGCCCATGTCTCGATACATAAGTGCAGGGACCGATGTGAAGAAGGTAAAGATAGATTTCCGCTGGGGGGAAGAGGTACAAGTAGAAATCCCTACAGTTGAGGAAAGCATAGTCACACATAAAGCTGGCTTCGTCAGCGTATACACATACCCTTTCATTTTAAGCCCCGTATATTCTTCTTCTCTACCGGTAGATCCGGTGATTCTCGACTTCTGTCATCAGTACTGAGTGACACTAGGTCAGATTTATCCCTCTTTCTGGAGGATGGTATATATGATTCGATATATCTCCAACATAGTCGAGGGAATGAATTTCACCCTCGATCACTTGATCAGATTGTATAGCCCTCGTCTCTTCCGAGGGGGTTTAATCAAGCTACACCATCGATCTACCAAGGCGTTCTTTGCCTGCATCGACGAGGACAAAGACCGGGATGGATGAGCTGATTTGTTAGAGTCAGAACCTCGGACCTCATCCCCGCTGATAGAATGCCATTCCCGGAGGAATGGAACATGAAGGATAAGTATCCCCATATCGAGTATATTTTATCACCTCTTTTTCTTCTTCCGATCTGACCTCCTTCTCTTTCGATTGATTTTCTTCTGATTGTGTAGCCACCGTTTGGTTCCCCGGCGCGGTCCAGGACCTTCCGGTATAGATCGAACTTTTGGACTCCCCTTTTCCATACAACAAACGTGTTTGGCGCGATTTGGCCAAAACGCGGTGGTAGGCCAAGAACCACGGTATGCTTTTATTGTTGTCATTTCCTCATTCTTTGTAAGTATTCTCTATGGCGGTGAGTTTGATACATCATGCCTGTGAATGCCTTGGGGAAGGCGTGTCGATGAGACCGCCTCGAGAAGGCGTGTCGATGAAACCGCCTTGAGGAAGGCGTGTCGATGAGACCGCCTCCTCCTGGTGAAGAAGAGGCCTCGAAAACCGCCAAGGATAAGAAAAGAAAGAAGGAGACACCTGTAGAGTCTCCGAAATCCAAGAAAGCAAAGGCTCAGAAGCCTAAGACCGATGCTACGGTCCTAACCTCGATGGCCGCTGAGAGCTTGCGTGCCGAGGAAATAGATGATGATACCTGCCCTTTGGTATAAAGGGTAAAACGAAGTGTCGATGCTTCAAAAATAGCTGGGCAAAAGACTGCCGAGTCGGAGGTGGTCGAAGCAGACCCACCTTGTGCTGACGAGACCCTTGAAGAGGGTTTGGGCACAGCCCCCGAGCCACTCATTGGACATGGTACAGTTCGTGCTGGTGAGTTCGGAGGGCCCATTTTTGAAATTTTTTGGGGGTGAGAGGAAGCCTTGATGGAAGTTGATGCTGCAGGCGGATTTCAATCGGGACCGTCATTTTCTCCAGGAAGATAAGGGATGCCCAGAATAGGGGTGCTGTCGATGTGGGGACCTCTCAGGGAGAGGATGATGCGTTCAGAGATTATTTCATCGGTGTCGAGGAGGAAACCGATCTCGATGCCCTCGTTGCTCTCGAGGAGGCTGAGAAGCTTCAAAAACAGGTGATCTTTTTGATATACTATTTGTGCTTCAAGTTTTTATTCTTGTTTTTCTAACTTTCCCTCTTCATATTGTAGGTCAAAAAGCTGTATGACCAAGCCTTCTCTAAGATACAAGATGAGTTGACTCATCTTGAGGAGGAGCTCGAGAAGCTTACATAGGAGTCAAACAAGCTGAAGGCTCTATGTGCCCGAAAAGAGGAGGAGTTGATGAACCTCCGGGCAGGCTCGGAGAGAGCGCTTCAAGAGAGGGACGACTTCATCGAGCAAGTAATCTGGTACCCATAATCTTGTCTTTTATTGTCATAATTGGTTCTAATTAGCTTGTCTTCTGAATTTTGCAGATTGAGCAAAAAGATGCCTAGCGGGGCAACTTCGGGAGGAGGTTGTGGCCAAAGACGCCGAAATCCTTGAGCTGACGCGGCTGAATGATGTTGTGGCCTCATAGAGGGACATACTTCGGGAAGAGATATCCTCGACTCAAGGCCTTCCTCGAGGTGCTCAGGAGGAGGCTGCTGCATTATCCACGTCCAAGTTTGAGGCCGATGAATTTATTTCTTCAGACAAAAAGGATGCTACCGCCGCAAATGATCAGGCCAGGGAGATCTCCAAAAAAGCCGAGCTAAAACTGGCTTGGGATATTGCTCATGCTCGCTTGCAAGCCAGGAGGCAGGCCTTTGAGGAAGCGAGTGCCAAAGGTGTCGATCTCTCTGCCGATATTGAAGAAGCCAGGGCCTTGGAGGAAGAATCATCAATCTCAACTACTTCGGATGAGGGCTCTGGAAGCGACTCGGGCAGTAGTGATGGCGAAGAGTAGACTTACTTACTATTTTTGCCTTTTCTTTTTTGTACATGGGATCCTCGGGGGAGCTTTGTAAAATACCCTTGTAAATGTATTTTTTGGAATGAAAAATATCTCTTCGTTTCATATCTTCAAACATTGTTCTGCAATGTTTATGCAAAAGTCGACCTTCGATCTTCAAATTTAGCTCTTAGGATCCCGTACTTGCAGTAACAGAGATCCTCGAGATCGGACACCTTCTCGAGTCTAGGTTGGTATGGGGGTTTCGATCCCTCAGACGTTGTATGACAGCGTCATTCATATGATATGACCGTGAAGTGACCGAGGTGGCCCCGCTGGTACACTTCCCCAAAAGTTATAATGACTTTGTCAGAATTAATTGGTCCTCCAGGTAGATGAATAGTCGCTGCTTGTTCTATATATATGCTCTCTTCTTCTTCAGTTTAGGTTTTGCAGTTTGCAAAACTAGTTTTCTCTTTAAAGTTCTCTTCCTTCTCTCAGCTCTTCTATTTCTTTAGTTCAAATCTTTTGTTTGAGCTTTCTTCCTCTTTATCTTTATTCAAATAATTATGGCTGTCGTGCCCAAATCTGCTCGCCAAGAAGAGGGAAATTCTACCTCTACTTCTGCTTCTTGACCGGCCTGTGGTACACCGCCGGCGTATGGCGAGTTAACCTCGAGTTGTTTTGGTTTGAAGAAAGACTTTGCACTAGAGAAACCCTTCGATGCTCCGGGCCATCGAGAGCATGCATCGAGGTTTATTCGATCGATAGAGGAGCATCACCTCGAGGCCATGAGGAGAGATTGTGGATGGGGAGAAAACTTGAAGTTGCAGATACCTTCCTTAGAAGAGAATATATGGCCCACGTAGAGGGATTCCTGAACATGTACACGTACCCATTTACATTAGGCCTCCTCGATCGCCTTGTGCTCGTGTTTTGTAGAAGGTATCGAGTCACTTTGTCTCAGATTCATCCGTCCTTCTGGTGGATAGTGCTGATGATAAGGTTCTTCACTGAAAAGGATGAGCTCGAGTTTAGCTTTAGCCACCTTATCAGATTAAATCGGCCCTTGCATTATCGAGGCCTAATTGCGTTACGACGCTGATCCACCAAGACTTTTATCGCCAGTGACGATGAGGGCCGGAACCGAGGATGGATGAGTCGATTTATCCGAGTAAGGACCGTCAACATCGTTCCTGCCGTTCACCGAAAAATGGAACTTCAAACGTAAGTAGTTCGTCGTACCTTAGTGCCCTTTGCTCTTGATGATTTATAAGAATGTTTATTTTTCTCTTTCTCAGCGGTCCCGTGGTGCCGGAAGAGATCCCCGATCTTTCGGACTGGACTCGGAGGTTGGTATCTTCCTCATCCTATAATGAACGCAAGTGGCGAGATCTGTTGAAGGGCCGATGGGAAGCAAAGCACCACGGTATGTGCCACATGATTGCCTTTTGAGGAATGCTTTCCTCTATGTGTGTTACCGCAGGCGTTGGTGGATTCTCCGAGATGAGACCGTGACCTCTCGAGGAGGGGGAAGGACCGTCGGCTTCGGAGCCGAGGGAGGATAATAAGCGGAAAAGGTCCTCGAAGGATGAGGATATTCATAACGAGGCGGGTCCTTCCCGGGGGCACAAAGAAGATGTCGTCATTGAAGAGGACTTTATATACGTCGGTTATTCTGTGGGCATCATTACTTCTTGGGAGGATGGTTCTGCATTGATGGCTAGAACCAGGGGGCCTCCCGAGATTTCCAAACCCGCCGGGCCTGATACTTATAGCCTCGAGGGAGAGGTTCAACGAGAGAGAAAGAGCAAGAGTCTTTTATCACCGTCTGCTTCCCCTATCGAAGGTACTTCGAGGGACGTTTGGGGCTAGGGGCCGCCTAAATCAAGTGGGGTATCGAGCGATCATATCCCTACCGAGAGCGGTTCTACTGGGGCCGATGGGACCAGGACAGTAGACGCACGCTCAACTTTTGAGGAGGTTCATCGGCTCTATTTCGTGGTGAGTTTTGGTTGACTTTGTTGGTTTTTCAGCTTTGTATTTTCATCTTTTGAACTGAAGCTTCTTTTTCATAGGCTTTTGACAAGATCAAGTTCGAGTTGCTCCGTTGTGAGGCCAAGTTGCGGGAAGCCTTGGCAAGGAGAAATCTCTCAGGCTTCTTTGTGATAGGAAGACAAGAGAGTTGGTATATCTTTGATCGAAGATGAATCGGAGTCAAGGCTACGAAGGCAATCTCGAACAACAGGTAATCCTTATTTTGAGTGAGTACATGCTTCCTTTCCCGTCTTCGAAAAATAATGTTTCGGTGCTTCAGTTGCAGAGAAAAATGGAGGTGTTGGAACACCTTTGGGGCGAAGTCGGACAGGTCAATTCCGAATGTAATGTGTTGAAATATGTGTTCATGCTGCGGCCCAAAGGAATGCTTTGGCCAAGGCTTCTGCCCTCAAGGTACAACTCCGCAATGCTCGAGAAAGTAGCTCGATTCAGACGGGAAGGATTGCCAAGCTCGAGACCGACCTTTTGAAGATGAAGGTCGAGGTCATGGACGCCCGGGTTGAAGCTGAAGAAGTTCGAGCAAAGGCCGATAAGAAAGTGGCCATTTACTTGAAAGATACTGCTGTCACACCTCCTTTTTCCACCCCCGGGATAATGAGGGGTAATAAGGGAGTTTTTCCAATTAAAGTGACATTATTCGGTTTTGGGATTTATTTTAGTTTTCGGAGTCGCCACCCGGATTTTTGACGATGCTCCGGGACACCGTTTTATTTTAAAATCCCAAACCAAGGAAATTTTGACTCGGTTTTAATTTGTCTGCGACCAGAAATTCGAGTAAGGAATTCTGTTAACTCGGGATAAGGTGTTAGGCATTCCCGAGTTCCGTGTTTCTAGCACGGTCGCTTAACTATTAATATTTGGCCTAAATTATCCGATTATTTACATATTTTAGCCTATTGTGCATTTAGCCTTTTTACTTTTAAAAAACTTTTTAATAATTATGGATTTATCTTGAAATAAGTCACGATGGCGTGCACTTATTTGTTTTTGGACACATTATAACTACGCCAAATGAAATGCACCCGCAATTACAACATGTGTTTTTTATTATAATTTGAAGTTGATGACGGGGACATGAGTTGTTGCACCCGAGTGTAGATTACGTAGTCAAGACTATGTTCGTGACGATTTTATAATGCCTATTTGAGGCGATGTTCGATTATTCTTTATGCTTTCCATTTGATGGAGCATTTTTTTAAAATCAATTAGGACCTTTATGGATTTATCTTGGACAAGTTACGATGGCGTACATTTTTTGTTTTGGACACATGGCAAACACGTCACATGAAATGCACCCCTGATTGTTATGTGCATTTTTATTTAGTTGTTTGGAGTTGAGGGTCGGGGGCATGAGTTGCCACACCTGAATGTAGTTTAGGGTAATTTTGAGGTAGTGATCGATTTTTCGTCTAATTTCAAACTAAAGATATTCATTCTACCTAAAGATTGCCAAAAATAATGTCCAATAGCATAAAGATAACATGTTTCGGGCTATGGACATATCTTTGCCCCAAATTATTTCAACTCTTTTGGCCAATCCTAATTGCGTCTAACTAACAAGAGGGGATATGTATAATTTGAACTTACATCACTAGGGATAAGCATAATAGGAACGTTTGCACAAAATATAATCGGAATCTGCGTCTTAGTGTTATTTTCAGTCATCATTTTTTGGAAAAAAAAAATTTACACTCATATACATTCAAAGATTTGCCAAATTGTGTACAAGTAAATCACCAGATTTTCAAGGATGCAGATTGTCAAAAGTGAATGCTTGGTGTTTGAATTTTGTAGTCTAAGCCTATTCTATAGTTTCTTTTATGTCACTGGAATTGAAATTCTTTTGTAAAAGAATACGTTACATATGTTGATTTCAGAAAAGTTCACTAGGTGCGAATTGAATTAGGCCTGATTAACTCTACCTTACATTGATGGTAACTCTAATCGTGATAGCCATTTTCAAATCAGCGTGTTTATAAAAATCCTATACATGTCAGCTTAGATATACACTCAACTTCCTACTGTTGTCACGCTATTTTAGAAAAATATAGGGATTGGATTATAAATCCACTAATAAGACAGCCTAATCTTCAGGAAAAAAAATGAATAGTAAAATAGAATTTAAATATGTACAGTCCAATCTTTAATTAAAATAATTCTGAAAATGAATATAAACTACTGCCATCTAAATACACTTTTCAGAAAAAATGGAAAGACTAAAAAAAAGAAATTTTGGCTAATTTGCCTAACTTGAATTCCTTTAAGCCATACACTTGTGCCTTCCCTCGGAATCTATAAACAACCCAATTGATTGAGTGTTATGCAACTACCCAAAACCAAACTGACCATGGAAGGGTCAATTTTAATTCTTATAATGCTTGTGTTCAAACCATATTTCCTGGCAGAATTATTTATGCACTTTCTCAGGGTGAATGTGATCCTAAAAGGATCAATTCACCTCTGGACTTGTCATTTTTATATTTGGGACCTTTAGTCCGTATTAATTCCTTAACTTGATCATTTACGCATTTTGTGAGAATAAATCTGATCATATTGAGGGATTCATATCCTTTTCTCTAAGGGGGCCTTTTAATTACCCACTCCATATCCGTAAGGGTGATTTCTAGCACCCTAGGCTACTGTTTATGCACTACCAAGGGGGTGAATTTGACTATTTAAAAGTCAGATTCATCTACCCTAGTGCTAATACTAACATAATTCTAAACTATATAGAAACTTGCTTATTTAGGCATTTTAGAGGATGAATCTGACCATTCAAAGGTTCAGATTCCTCACTCTAATGCATTTCTTAATAACATATTTCATACCCTTTAAAAGGGTAAACTTTAGCCAACCATACTAATGTTTGTGCACTACTAAGGGGTGAATTTGACTATTAAGAAGTCATATTCATCTACCCTAATGCCAATATCCTAAACCATCTAGAGATTTGCTTGTTGAATCTCTTTATTGACCAAAAAGACCCAATTGAAAGCATATTTTCTGCACACTTATAGAGAGAACCTGACCATAGAAGAGGTCAGATTCAACATCCAAGTGCAGATTATTCCACTAATGGACTAACATAAAACTGATATCCCATGATACTCAATACATTTTTTAACCAACTTAAAATCAAAACAGAATAATCTTAAGGATTTAGATATTACAACATATATTCAGATTCCTTAACATCTTATCAACTAAATATTACTTCAGATTCATAGACCAAGAACAAAGAAGAAGATTCAGCCTTGACATAATCTCAAAAAAAATAACAAGAATCCAACATTTAGCATCAAACTAACAACAAATTCTGAGTATAACAATTTTATTTAAGTTCATTATTACATACCTCTTTTCGAAGAGAAAATAACAAAGATCCTGACCAAATAAAGGTCAGGCAGACAGTAAAACAACTAAGAAGAGACAGATTCAGCATCAATGTAAGCAACACAAACCAGAAACCCAGCAACAACCAGAAACTAACCCCAACTCCACAACCCAAACCAGAGAAATTTCAGAAAAATCAGAAGGAAATCAAAGAAGACCACCAACTGATAAGACCCACAGAAAACCTTCAAGAGTTCTTGAGAAAGCAGATTTCTTTCTACTGATTTGCTTTGGACATTTTGAATAAAGAACTGTTCTGGTTTTTTTTTTCTTGTTTCCAGTGTTCAGTAAAAAAAACAGTTTTAGAGTGTAGAGTGAATTTTCAGAGTATCCAAAAAAAATCCTCCCTAGTCTAAAGGGAAGGGGGTCTATTTATAGAATATTTGGGAATGGGGTATCCTATGGTATATTCCCATTTCAAAAGCTGAAATAGTACATAGGGCAGCTGTCACCCTTATCCTTTGGGAAAGCTCCCCCTGNAGTTAATTAATTAAAGGTTAATTGATTAAATGCCTAGAGTTAGTTTCATACTACTTACTTATGTTTAAATCAATTAATTAAAGTAAACCAATTAGTTTTGACTTCTTAAATTAAGTTAACTGATTTAGTTTAATTAAGTCAACTCACTAACCTAAAATCAGAAACTTAACTAATTATCAAGCCTAGGTTAAATAATTTGTTTTAGTTAATTAGCCCTAAATTAATTACCTTAGGCAGATTTTAGGGCTTAGTTAGTTGTTTAAGAGACTATTAGGCTAGGTTATTCTATTAAACAAGTGATTATGGGAAATTATTGTTAACTAAATTAGTCTTGATAAATCATGACCAAACATTATTTTAGAACTAAGTTTTTAGCCTAATTGGTTGATTAGTTTTCTAATTATCAACTGATTTTTTAGGATTTTGGTTGATTAATGAGAGTTAACTAAGTTGTTTAGACTTAGTCAGTTTTCTTGTATTAAAGTTTGTTTAAGTTTCACTTGAGCCTAGGGGGAATTAGTTTGTTTAAGTTACTTGAATAGGCCAATCTAACCTAAGAGTTACAATTTAAACTATGATTAATTGGAAGTTAACATCTAATTGAGACTAATAACATAGGCAGCAAAATCAAAGCTAAAACAAACGACGACCTCAAACAAAACATGAGCAAAACAACTAATAGAGGTTGTTTTACTAACAAGCATTTCAACATATGAATTCAGGGANTTTTAGAACTGAGTTTTTAGCCTAATTGGTTGATTAGTTTTCTAATTATCAACTGATTTTTTAGGATTTTGGTTGATTAATGAGGGTTAACTAAGTTGTTTAGACTTAGTCAGTTTTCTTGTATTAAAGTTTGTTTAAGTTTCACTTGAGCCTAGGGGGAATTAGTTTGTTTAAGTTACTTGAATAGGCCAATCTAACCTAAGAGTTACAATTTAAACTATGATTAATTGGAAGTTAACATCTAATTGAGACTAATAACATAGGCAGCAAAATCAAAGCTAAAACAAACGACGACCTCAAACAAAACATGAGCAAAACAACTAATAGAGGTTGTTTTACTAACAAGCATTTCAACATATGAATTCAGGGATTTAATCGATCAGTTGTTCATGCTTGTTTATTGACAGAATTCACCAACATAAAAATGTATGAAAATTAGCAGAGAAAGGAAACTAAACAAAAACCTAATGCTAATCTTGGTCATACAAATTACTAAACTTGAACAGTTAAATCATACAAAAATAGTGATAAAAACCTAAGCTAAATGAATTTGGGACTTTAAACTAAAAAACGGAAAACATGAACAGGTAAAAGAAAAAATAAAGGAAAACAGTGAGTAACTAGGGCCTATTTATGTTAACAAATCAAGAAACATGTAGAAAGGAAGTGGGGATACCCGTTGAGGGGTTTGGATGAACTACAGCGACTAGCCGGAGTTAGGCCGGACTACGGCGACCTCCAAAAGTGACCCTTACTCACATGAATTGACGGCTCTTGTCAAGAGCCATCGAATCATGTGAGTTTGAGTCACAGAGCCGCTTGGATTCTCCATTAGCATAAATTAGGATTCTGACAGCTTCTTAGATCTGGAAAAACTCACGATTGAACGGTGATTTAGGGAATCTTTAGTGGGATGGGATTAAGGAGCTCGTGGGGACTATCTGGTAAAATTTTGGGCCGGATTGGTGGAGGTCCGGTGGCCGGAGCAAGGTGGGAATCCTAGGGCGGCTAGGGTTTGGTTATACAGAAGAGAGAGAGGCGGAGGGGATGAGGGTTAGGCTTTGGTGAAATGAGGGGGTGGGGTGGGGTTTGGACACTTAAATATTAAAAGGGTGGTCAGTTCCCAGCCGTTGGATAAAAAATAGATCAATGGCTGGGATTGGACTTGGCCTAAAAAGGTGTCGTTTTGGTTAGGGTTGAGGCATGCCGGGTGTAAGGGATTTGGGCTGGGTTGTTTGAGTGTATAGAAATAGGGATTGGGCCTGGATATTTCTTGGTCCAGGTCCGATTTTGGCTCTCTTAACTAATTAAACTAATTAATCTAATTAAGTTAAAATCTAATTTAATCCAAAAAATGTAGTAATTAATTTAAACCTTATTTTCATCTATTTACAGATTAATCAAGGATAAAACGATCAATTTTATATTCCTAATTAATCTATGATTTATTGAATAAAAATGATCAATTTTTAGTAATTAGTTATTAAAACTACATTACATTAAATAACCATCATTCGTCTATTATTTAGTTAATTATAACTTTTTAATTCTTTGATAATAGCGATGCAATTTTTTAACAATTTAAAAAGATGAATCATGGATATGCAAAAAATACAAATCTTTCACAATTAATCACTGAAAAATCAACAAAAATTCATAAAATCAATTGATTTATTGAGATTTTTATAGGAGGATATGGAGAGTAAAAATCACATGCTCACACTGCTGATGCTCGGGCTGAGCTGAGGGGAGCCTTTGACAGAGAGAGGAGGGGCAATGAGTATGCCCGATGCAGATCTCGGAAAGAGACCCTCGAAGAGATTCATGCTAGGGGTTTTGATCTCTCGGAGGAGATAAAGCAGGCCAAGGCGGATGAGATCGACACCATGTTTTTCCTTTCTTCTGGTGCCAATGCTGATATTTGAAGGCCGCCGTGGGAGCATGTCTGAGGGGCTGTCAAGGAAGCTGGTCCCGATAGTGGACTAGGTTTTTCTTTCTTGTTCTTTGTATAAAACTCCTTATGGGAGCATTGTAAATGTATATTTGTAATACATATATATAAAAAATCCTTTTGTATTTCTGAATTGCTTGTGTCTGTCTTTCTTTTTGTTTTGAATTTCGATGCTTGTCAATAATTAGCCCGATGAATTAGACTTCAAAATGAAACACTTGGGGTTATAAATTGGCGCTGAGGCATTTTAGGCTGGCCCATGGGCTCTTATGCATTGGCCCTTAGACGCTTTAGTTAACCGTTTAGGGATCTTTCCTCGAGTCGGGTTTCGACACGAGCTCATCGACCCTTAGGTTTTTTAAATCGGCCCTAAAGTTATTTAGGCTGGCGCTTAGGCTTTTACGCATTGGGTTGGTACGACCTCAAATATGGCTGGCGCTGAGGCTCTTACGCATTGGGTCAGTAGGACCTCAAATATGGCTGGCGCTTAGGCTCTTACGCATTGGGTCGGTACGACCTCAAATATGGCTGACGCTTAAGCTCTTACGCATTGAGTCGGTACGACCTCAAATATGGCTATAATTTTCCCTCGTTAAAGACTTTTTGAAGTTTTTGTGTTCGTCCGACTCTTTGACGACTCGAAATAACCTCGATTATGAGCTGTTATGCGATGATAAATGAGCACCTCGGGAGGTTTCTCTCGAAGGCTGATTGTTTCGAAGCCTTTTCATTGTTTGGAGCTGATGTGATCGAAGCTCTTTTGCTTGTTCCGAGGGTAGCCTGATTAACCGATTCTTTTCGAAGTATTTTCGAAGTATTTGAAGGCCTTTGATTTTATGGTGACGGTCGGACGTCTCCGAGTTGCGTTAGTTTGGCCGAAGCCTTTTAGTCCCCGAGTAAGATAGCCTCGACGTCTATATCGAGGGTATGCCTTTTTAGGGGTCTTACAAGTTCGAATATATATCCTTGACTTTGATATCGGGACTATGCCTTTTTAAGGTCTTACAAATCTTTACATGCCTTGCTTGAGGTCTTACAGGTTTGTACATGCCTTGCATGAGGTCTTACAGTTTTGATATTGCCTCATGGAGGGCTTACATTGGTGCCTCATGGAGGGGTTATATGCTCGAAGTTGCCGGACCTGAGGTCTTATGGCTTCGAGTTTTTGATGGCTCGATGGGGTAACTGTCAATGACAGTCCCCGGGACATCGAAAGTTTTTGGCTTTGGAGCCGTTCCTTGTGAAAATAGCAAACTTTTTGATGTTGCCTCATTGAGGTCTTATACACTTGATGTCGCCTCATGGAGGTCTTACATTGTTGATATTTCCTCAAGGAGGGATTACATTGGTGCCTCATGGAGGGCTTACATTGGTGCCTCATGGAGGGCTTATGAATTTGAATATGCCTCGTTGAGGTCTTACAGATTTGACGTTGTCTTGTTGAGGGCTTACAAGTTTGAGCATGTCTTCTTGAGGTCTTACAGGTTCAATGTTGCCTCATGAAGGGCTTACGAGCTCGAGATTGCCTCACGGAGGGCTTACGAGCTCGAGGTTGCCTCATGGAGGGCTTAATGTTGGTATTGCCTCGTGGAGGGCTTACATTGTTGATATTGCCTCATGGATGGATTACATTGTTCATATTGCCTCATGGAGGGCTTACATTGTTAGTATTGCCTCATGGAGGGCTTACATCGATGACTCATGGAGGGCTTATGAGCTCGAAGTTGCCTGATTGAGGTCTTACGGTTTCAAGCTTGATATCTCGATAATCCGACTCTAGAGGACAGTCCCCGAGTTGGGGTTATGCCTTTTTTAAGGTCTTATAAATTTGATATTGCCTCATTGAGGGCTTATGAATTTGAACATGCCTCGTCGATGTCTTACAGACTTGACGTTGCCTCGTTGAGGGCTTACAAATTTGAGCATGCCTCGTTGAGGTCTTATAGATGCGATATTGACTCATTGAGGGCTTATGAGCTCAAAGTTGCCGGCCCTGAGGTCTTACGGCTTCGAGTTTTTGATGTCAGTCCCTGAGTGTTCGAGAAATTTCTGGCCCTGGAGCCGTTTCTTGTGAAAATAGTAAACTTCCTTGAAGCGCGAAGTGTTTTTATGATAAAATATTCTGCTTCGATTACTTGGTACAAGTATACATGTTTTCACCATCGAGGGTTCGATTATTCTACGTGGACACGGTTCATTCGACCGTTTGGTCCTATACAACATTCTCCTGTCGTGACCCTCTTTGGCATATTTTAGTTTCTTTGAAGAGGTGATCTCCTGGGGGGATGCCCCTCAGTATTTGAGGTTGATCAAAGAGAAGCCTTGAATATTTGATGAGTTCTCCTTAGGTAGTATATGGGTGTTGCCTCGTTAAAAACCTCGTTGGTAAAACCCATTTGGGATAAAATCCGATATGAGGGAAAAAGAGCGCAACACATGCTTTAAAACCTAAGGCCTTCGAGCTGGAGGGTGCTTCGATTCCTTTCAATCGAACACCTGCACATAAGTTAGTGTGAAATGTGAAGGAAATATGAAGATTATTGTACCTAAACTGTGGTGGTGTTCAAGCCTCGATATGCTTCAGTTACTCGTTCCGAGGACGCGACACGGTCCTTTATTCATTCGTCCGAGGATGTAGTTTGTGATTGCTACCCAGTTGTTTGCTTGTTCTTTGGCCCCTCCGATATAAAAGGTATCGGTGTCGGTGCCACATCGTGCACCACGAACATCTCTTTTGTTGCATGCTGCTCTCCGTACACTGTTTTTACTCCATTCTTCGTAGGAAACTTCATCATTTGATGAAGGGTTGATGGCACCTCTCTCATACTGTGGATCCATGGCCTTCCAAGCAAATCGTTGTATCTCATATCACCTTCGATGACATGAAACTTGGTATCTTGGATTGTATCGGCCACATTGACTGGGAGGATGATTTCCCCTTTTGTTGTCTGGCTCGCCATGTTGAATCCGTTGAGGACTCGAGAGGCGGTCACGATCTGGACGAGCAATCCGAGTTGCTCTACCACTCTCGACCTAATTATGTTGGCCGAGCTACCTGGATCCACAAACACACGTTTAACTTGAAATTTATTCAAAATAAAAGAAATTATCAGTGCGTCATTATGAGGTTGAGACAAGGTCTCAATGTCTCTTCGCAGAATGAAAGGGCGTCTTCAGGTATGTAGCTCCGAGTTTGCTTTTCCCTGGTGATGGATACTTTTGTACGCTTGAAAATAGGTCCCCGAGGGACTTCAACTCCTCTAATAATCATGTGGATGACGTGTTGTGATTCTTCCGTTTCATTTTTCCTATTTGCCTCTCTTTCCTGAAATTGGTTTTTATCTCGGTCGCTGAGGAACTCTTGAAGGTTCCCTTTACTAATTAGTCGGGCTACCTCTTCTCGAAGCTGTCTCCAATCCTCGGTCTATGAACGTGAGTGCCGTGATATTCTCATATCAAGTTAGGGTTCCTTTGCAAAGGATCTGATAGTACAGGTCTAGGCCACCTGGTGTCTTTGATTTTACCTATGGCAGATACGATGTCTGAAACATCAATGTTGAAGTTGTACTCAAATAGCCGGGGTGCCTCTACCGACCTATTGTGCCTGTCAAACCCTGCTTTGTTCACGAGTCCTCGAGGATTCTGGCCTCCTTTGATAACTTCGAGGTATGTTGCACCTCGGGATATTTCTCCGATTTTTTATATACGGTTGATACCTTTATTTGCTTGGCCTCGACTCTCTCTCTAGAAGCCTCGATTCCTTTGCTAAGATCTTGCTGGGATACACCGAGCCCGAGGGGGCTTCCAATTGGTCATCCTCGACTCTGATCTTTGACTGATACCTGTTGTGTACATCCGCCCAAACTACGGCGGGATACGCGATTAAGTTTTGCTTTAGCTGCTTTGAAGCTATCGAGCTTCATTCATTCAAGCCCTGAGCGAAGGCTTGCACTGCCCAATCATCAGAGATCAGTGGTTATTCCATTCGTTCCAATTGGAAGCGAGATACGAACTCCCTTAACATCTCATTCTCTCTTTGTTTGATTTTGAAAACGTCAGATTTAATCGTAGCGACCTTGATGGAACCAACATGCGCCTTCAAAAAAGAGTCTGCCATCATGGCAAACGAATCTATCGAGTTCGGAGGCAGGTTATGATACCACATCATGGCCCCTTTGGACAACGTTTCTCCAAATTTTTTCAATAAGATGGATTCAATCTCGTCATCTTTTAAGTCGTTCCCTTTCACAGCGCAAGTGTAAGTAGTAATGTGCTCATTGGGGTCCGAGGTCCCATGTACTTTGGGAGATCGGGCATTCTGAATTTCTTCGGAATGGGCTTCAGAGCCGCACTAGATGGGAATGGATTTTTCACGAACTTCTTTGAATCTACACCCTTCAGAATCGGGGGTACGCCCGGGATCTGATCGACCCTCGAGTTATAGGTCTCCACCTTTTTGTCGTTAGCTTCTATCTTCTTTTTGCCTGATTCAATCCTATTTGTGAGGTCCTCGAGCATATTCATAATAGCGGGGTCGCCTGCTGACCCGTTATTGCTCGACCTTTCTGGCGCCTGTTCGACTCGAGGAGCCGTTTCCGGTGGTGCTGTGCTTGGAGTTTTTTGATGGCTTTGTAGCTGAGCAATAGCCACTTGTTGTGCTTGCAACAACTCAAAAATGACATGAAGTCTAACTTCTCTTTCCCTTTGAGCAGGGGCTCTCTGTGCTCCATGTTGGTCTCCTTCGCGCACACTTCCGTCTGTATGAGAGCTTACATCGACATGTTGAGCGTTGCGTGAGACTTCATCAACGGGGATTTGTACTGGACTCCCTTCAGGGTTTTGCGATGGTACACCGACACCTGAAGCAGCTGCACCGTTCTCTCCATGATCCTCAGGACCATTGTTTTCATGTGCATTCACTGAGTTAGACATTTTCTGACCTGAAATTGAAGATTCTTGGACAAGAAAAAGTGTAAATAATAACTTATGTTTTTAGAAAACCAACACTAAAACAATCACTATTATTTTTAGCCCCACGGTGGACGCCAAACTGTTTACCGTGAAAATGGAAATTACAATTATATCTGATTTGTGGTTCTAAAAATATGTGATTTATTTTAATACTAGTTGTTTAGGCAATAGATGCTAAGTGAGAGTTAAGAAAAATGAGATAATAACAAAGGGCAATGGTGTTATGCAAACCAAACAGACTTGAGACGAGGTCTCGAGCTGGCCGAAACTAAGCCTCGAGGTCGAGCTAGTGTGATTGACTGGGGTCAATTGATGGGGAATAACAGTGTAGAGGGCCTTGAGGATAGCCTTTTTATGATCAATAATGAGCAATAAATGAAGAACAATAAATGAAACACAATAAATGGAAGCAATAAATCAATGGAGCAATTGTAGAGTATGTTTAAGTTAGAGAGCAGAAAATGTTGTTGTTCTTTTATTAAATATCATGTGTGTTTCAAAATGACAAGGGTCCCCTTTATATAAAAGGAGAATCCCAACATAGTAATTGTGTAATTATTACAAAAAAATATAGCTGGTATATCTATTTAATGTCTCGGTACGGACTTGTACTATTCTTGCAGACTTGGTCAACTTTAACCACATGCCTTTTGGAAATTTTTTGCTTTTCCATGATGGTCATCAATTTACACCGCCCCGAGGTCGAGCGTGGAGAATCCTCGATATGCTTCCTCGATGTCAAACCTCGAACTGCTTCGAGCCCTCTGAAGACGGGCTATGGAATGCCATAATGATCATAAAATGGGGCTCTCCAATTTTAGCCGTATACAAACGTCTACTTCATTTGGACCAGATTTCGTGACTTTCTTATTGGAGAATGAGCCTCAAACATTTAGGAAGCTATGTCTTCTTTGGAATCATTGTTTTGGAAAGAGGAAGTCAATAGTAAAATAGAATCCATATTGAACAACTATACATGGGAATTGGTTGATCTTGCTCCTGAAAATAAACCGTTGGGTTCTAAATGGATCTTTAAGAGGAAAATGAAAGATGATGGAACTATTGACAAATATAAGGCAAGACTTGTGGTCGAAGGGTATAGACAACGAGAAGGTCTTGACTATTTTGATACATACTCTCTAGTTACAAGAATTACATCCATACGAACGTTAGTAGCGTTAGCTGCAGTTTATGGTCTTGAAATTCATCAAATAGATGTTAAGACGGCCTTCTTAAATGGAGAGTTGGAAGAAGAAATCTACATGGAATAACCTGAAGGGTTTATATTTCCAGGTAAGGAAAAGAAGGTATGTAGACTTGTTAATTCCATTTACGGACTAAAACAAGCACCCAAACAATGGCATGCAAAATTTGACAAAACAATATTGTCAAATGGTTTTAAGATAAATGTGTGTACATTAAAAATGTTCCAAATCACATAGACATTATTTTATTATATGTGGATGATATGATGATAATGACTAATGACATTGCCAACATAAATACGACTAAACGTATGCTAACTGGTAAGTTTGATATGAAGGACCTGGGAATCGCTGATTTAATTCTGGGAATTAAGATCCATAAGACTCCTCAAGATCTGGCGTTGTCACAATATCATTATATCAAGATAGTACTTGAAAAATTCAAGCACTTAGGGTTTAAAGTTGCAAAAACTCCAATTGATGTGAATCCATTAGCAAAAAACAAAGGCCAAAACATATCAGGATTGTATTATGCTCGTGTGTTGGGATGCTTAATGTACATCATGAATTGTACACAACCAGATATAGCTTGTGCTATAAGTAAATTGAGTCGATACACGAGCAATCCAGGTCAATCTCATTAGATGGCAATGAAACAAGTTTTGGGATATTTAAAACATACCCAGGACTTTGCTTTGCGCTACAGTAAATATCATGCGATGATTGAGGAATACTGTGATGCAAATTGGATCACCGGTTCAACAGATTCTAAGTCCACAAGTGGATATGTATTCACTATTGGTGGAGGAACGGTATCTTGGAAGCCGTCCAAACAAACTTGTATCGCCCGCTCTACAATGAAGGCTGAGTTCATAGCCTTAGATAAAGATGGTGAAGAAGCTGAATGGCTCCGAAATTCTTGGAAGACATTCCATTTTGGCCCAAATCGTTGGCACCAATATGCATACATTGCGATAGTCAAGCGGCAATTGGAAGGGCTGGAAGCGTTATGTATAACGGTAAATCTCGTCATATACAACGAAAACATAAAACCGTTAGGCAATTACTCTCTAGAGGAATTATCACGATTGACTATATAAAGTCAAACGATAATTTGTCAGATCCATTTACAAAAATCATAACTAGAGAGGTAGTTGAGAAATCATCAAGGGGAATGGTACTATCTCCGAGAACAAGTCATTGCTGTGGTAACTCTACCTAGAAGACTGGAGATCCCAAGATCTAGGTTCAAGGAGATCAAACAAAGTCATTAATGATGGTTCAACATTGTCAACTAAAATTTTGGCCCATTCTCGTGATGAGACAATGTCCAGTACCAAGAATAAAACATTAAGGATTTTCAATGATTTCTAAATTTGATACGGGGTATATCAGATAGTGTAACTACTGGATGGCACGTTTAGGAATCACCTATGTAAGTGTGAAGTGTTAGCCGCTTCAAGGAGAATTTGTAAGGCCAGTTCTCTGCGCACGTATAAAACCAGGCGGTGTTCATGGCTAAAACGAACACAACAATGAGAATCAAAGACAATTAAGAGTTGGTTGTGTGACTTATGATTGTCTAGGTATACTCCAAAGTTCGACGGTTCAAAGATATCGAATCGACCGATTGACCGACTATATCCGACATAAGTTTACTACGAAAAGTTCAAAGGGAAACCTACTTATCCAGATGCAATTAATCCTTGCTTGTGAATCACACAATTTTTCATACATATTTCCGTGATATAGCCATTCCCCATACATGTGGGGGATTGTTGGGGTTTTAAGCATTAATGTGGCTTAAAAGAGGGTGAATGGGAAATGGAGGAAAAAATAAAATATTTGAGTTTTCCTCCTTGACAAAGGGACATTGTCCCATATTGGAAGAGGAAGAGGTTTTTGATGGGTATATAAGCAATTGCCCTTCTTCTAGCTCTTAAAGAGTTGAGAAGAAGGCAAGCCTCGCGCCGTCGTTGTCGCTCGGCTCGGCTCGGCTTCGGCTTCGACTTCGGTCAAATGATCGATTGATTGATTGATTTTGTTGGACCAAATTTATTTATTAATAGTAAATATTAACAGAAATATTATTAAATATTTCATTTTAATAACAGTATATTAATATTAAATCCAACCGTTTTCTATTTTCTGTTTTGTAACAGAAAATTAACCACCCTCTTCAATTCCCGGTTTATTGTTGGCATTTATGCTATGGCCGTTTTGCATAAACAACCATTCTGAAGAGTTGCACCTCTTCAGATTTCAGTCCAACATTAACTATAAATACAAGTCTATTCTCTCAGATTTTCCATACGATTTTCTGAGTTCTCCTCCTTTCTTCTGCATATTTTTTAACTTCAAAGAAAGTAACAATAAATGTGATTTGCTACCGAACTTTGTGTTCGCTGAAATACTAGGGGTTTGAAGTACCACTATACCAGTGTGTAATTCGTTCTATCCTGAGAGAAAATAATCCATAACCTTGGGTATTAGGAGCGGATTAAATTTCTTGAGAAAACACTGAGAATTCAGTAAGCTCGGATTAACTTTTATTTCGTTTATATTTCTATTTATGTTATTTTATTTTTTACAGAATTATTTTACAAATACAATATACTAACACGTTGTTGTTGCCTACTATCTGTTAAGAAGCTTGTATATAATGATAAGACTGATTTCATTCTCATAATACTGAAAAGTACCATGTAACCATTTGTCTTTGCTATAGTCTAATAATGCTCGTGAACTAGATGAATGGAATTTAAGGCTTGAGACAAAAAATACCTTTATTTAGAGTTTTATAGATTTTGACCCTCAATTCAAAAATTCAAATTGGTGCTTTGTTATAAAATAATCTTGTGAATCTCAAATGTAATCTCACAATTATTAGATCTTTATCTCCAATATATATATATATATATATATATATATATATATATATATAGTTTGCAATACCATTATTAGGATTTTGTAATTCAAGAACTCATTTCTAGTTTTTTACTCAAGAGGTCATCGCTAAGTAGTATTGTTTTGTTGTTCTATTGTGAAGTATTGCGTGAAGTACTTAAAGCAATAAATAATATGTAAAACTTTAAGCTAGCCATATAAAGGGCCAATTAATTATTTTCTGTAGGTTAACTTAGTTATTAAGATTATATTGGTCCGTTAACATTTTTATTGACTAATTTGATCTTTTTAACAGCAATGCAATTGAATTATAGCCAAGAAAATCCTACAATAGATTTGATATGTTAATCTTTAGAGGAAGTAATTAAATGTGAGGGCAGTTTTGTGATTCTATGCAAGTTAAAGTCTTTTGTCTAAGTACACCCCTCAGTGTAGGGGTAATTTGGGAAAATGATGAAATTAGCGCAGGGACAAAGAGGTAACTCAGAGTTGCATTTATTTTAAGTTTTTCCTCGACAGAGTCGCATTTATTCATCACTCAGGGTAAAGGATCAGACGGTCAACACTGCATTTCTGATCACATCGACGGTCAATAACAGAAGGTACGCCGTTGAAGGGGTTATTCTTTATCTTGAACCCCTGTAAAAGAATTTATTTACAAATTCGACCATTCATTTAATTTAGTTTACGTGGACTGGACTCTATTCTATGGTACTGAATACTGATCCTTCATTTATAATCACTTTTTTTAATCATTTCATTTATTTTTCTTCACTCCTCTCTATATCTCTCTCCCTTTCTCATTCTTATTTCAGTGATAAAACTATAAAAAAAAGAATAGCTGGGTTTTCTCATTTTCTTCTTCTACTGGGATCGTGAAACTTGAAGATCGGATCAAGAGCTTTCGAACTCCAGCCCTAAACCTCCACTCGCTTATCCCAAGGTTCACTCCTTCTTTCTTTTCAATACTTTATCCATTTTTTTCCCTTATTTTTTCCTCTTTTTCGATTTTATACGGCTTATAGATGTCGATTTTTCTACTCACATCGAAGGTTTCAGCCCTCATTCTTTGTTCACTCCATTTTTTTGTGGTTTTGCAGATGAATTGAGTTGAGGAGAGAGAGAGAGAGAGAGAGAGAGAGAGGGGTTACGGAGTGATCTGAATAGGGTTTGCAACATAAGAAAGGTGAATGAATTTTCTGATTTCACGTTTTGTTTGTACTCTTTTCTTTTATTTTATCGTCTTGTTTTTACTCTTTTGAACTCGTCTTTTGATTTTTGATTGGGTTCCTTTTTTAATTTTGTTTTATTCTGATCTTTTTTTCTTGGCTGGTTCGATAAGGAAGGATCTCAGAGAATCCATTAATGTGTGATTTTGATATAAAAAGAAGTCATTGATCTTGAAAGATCCGTAAACAAAAGATTTCTTGCATTCCAAGTTTATCAAGTTAGAGAGAGAAAAGCGAGAGTGAGGTGAAATTTTGTTTTCGTTCGAGTCTCCTTCGCTAACTTGGCATCTTTTGTGATACACTGCAAGTTTAGCCTGCTCTTCTATCTTCTGGTTTTTCACTTTTTCC
The DNA here is from genome assembly GCA_005239525.1 of Nicotiana knightiana. Lineage (NCBI taxonomy): Eukaryota > Viridiplantae > Streptophyta > Magnoliopsida > Solanales > Solanaceae > Nicotiana > Nicotiana knightiana. The sequence continues at coordinate 70,746 of ML434601.1, read as the reverse complement.
TCTTTTTCCTTTTTTCTTTTGTTTTTGTTTTGTTCATGGTTGTTTTTATATTTTATTATTGTTTTTATTTGTTGGCAAAGGGCGTCGTTAAACTTTTTAATATGACTCCAGGGTTTCTCGGAAAAATCGGATCAAACCTTTCGGATATGTTTCTATATCACTCTACAGTTGCTATATTTACGCTTTCTGGCTTCCTTTAATTATAACAATGAAAATGAAAATAATAAGAAAAGAGAAGGCTTTACTGTATATATGATTTTATTAACTTGCCATGTCCACTTCGATTTGCTAAGCCATTAATGGCTTACAGTTTCTCTAAAATCGGTAAATGAAACTTCGTTGAATGCCACATATCCTTTCTTTATTTTTCTCTGTGTATAATTAATCATTTCTTGATTAATTTATGCTCTACTTGTTTCGATTTAGTATATTTATGAGTGCGAACACCCATATATTCTCTTCCATTTATAATAAGTACTAGTTCTTTAAAATCTTTTTATGTATTTTGTTGGATTGATGTGTACATTTTTTAGGAATCAAAAGATGTCGTCGTCAAATTCTCCGTGCGCAGCGTGCAAATTCTTACGCCGAAAATGCACCCAAGAGTGTGTCTTTGCACCATATTTTCCACCAGATCAACCTCAGAAATTCGCCAATGTCCACAAAGTCTTCGGTGCCAGTAACGTGGCTAAATTGCTCAACGAACTCAATGCTGCTCAAAGGGAAGATGCGGTGAATTCCCTTGCCTATGAGGCTGAATATCGCCTGAGAGACCCAGTCTATGGTTGTGTTGGCCTTATTTCATTGCTTCAACATAAGCTTAGGCAAGTTCAAGATGATTTACTGAATGCTAAAAAAGAATTAGCTACCTACATTGGGCCATCAGCAATGCTACCAATTCTTCAACCTCAAGGGTTTCTCCAACCGCATCATATGAATAATCCCTCTTCTAGTACGATGATGCCTTTTAATATGAACCCAATGTTAGGAATGCCAACTGGGGTCCCACATGGTGGTCAGTTAATGATACGTGACCCTCAGCAGCAGCAGCAGACAATTGAAGCTCAGCAATTAGCAGCAGCAATGGCTGCAAGGGAACAACAGGAGATGCTTAGGAATTATGAGCAGCAACAGCAACAGCAACAACAGCATCCTCAGCAACAAGATATTGTAAGGTTTAACAGTGGGTTTGACGAAACAGGCTCAGTGACTGCTACTGGATTTCACCAAATGAGTTCTTCACCCATATCAGCTTCGTTGGCTTTGGGCTCCTATGAGAATAATCCTTATAATATGATTCAGCAGCCGCAACAGGAGGAAAATAATCCTCATCATCACCAGCAGATTCATCTTCACCCACAGCTGTTGCTGCAGCAACAACAACAGCAGACACCGCAGCAACCAGAGACCCCGAGGCAGCAACATAGAGCCAAAAGCGAAGAAGAGGGAAGGAGCGTCGGTCCTTCATGTTGATGTTTTCAGTACTGTGCTGGCAAAGCTTTATTAAATACATTTTTGATCTTGGTAAATCTCTTCTTTTCTTTCTCTTCCCTTTCCTTTTCCTACCTTAAATATATGCTTAATAAGTCCTTTTGTGGATTGAGATTTCTAAACACATGGTTGGCTTGCATTTATGCATGAAAAGTTTTCATCCCTTCTTTGTCATTAATTGCTGGTTTCTTTTTTTAGTCAGTTAAAGCAAATATTAAATGAATGATTGTCGTTTCATAGCCAAATAGTGAAATATCTTGAATAGCTTGACTTACTATTTGTTAATTTATGTGTTCTGGACCAGTGCGAATTTGGTAGTCAGTGTGAAATAAAGCTGAAGTTGAAAATGCCTCCCGTAATGGGTAAAAGAGGGGTTTGTTGTAGGTCGGCAGCCAAACTGGAAAAAAAATAGATTATCCAACAATATATCTTGAAGAAAATATTGAATCATGATAGAATTATGAAATGCAAATGTAGCATCATCCACATTAGACTGGATCATACTTGGTGCTTTTTCTTTATTTTCTGGAGGGGGTAGTGTTTCTACTCTTTTCTTTTGGTAGTTATTTTTTTTTTTGATTCTATGAAGCAATAGTTGCAATTTTTTGCTTTCACTGATACAATAAAAGGTGGGGGGGAATGGAGAGCTAAATAAAACAAGTCAGTTCAATCTTTGTTTACTAGGTCTTGTTTTTCTCTTTGTTTTTTAACATGTACACATAAATTTCTGCTAGGAGGAAAACTTCATATCTTATAGTCATTTGCCTAACAAATTCAAAGTTCATTTTTTTGTTTGGCAGCAAAGTTTGTTTAACTACTATCTTTCTCCTTATGAATTTTATACTTTTTGTTTTATTTGCATTGTGTTGTATGTTAATTAGTTATTTGTTGCAACAATTCTTCGCGGATATAGTGACTCTAACCTTTCTTTGTCTATGCCTTTTAACTGCAGCAAATTGATGCCATATACCAACCAGCGTATAAAAAGAGAGACATGAGATAGAAGAAGAGAGATTATGATGTACAAAGAGAGAATGAGACATAGTAGCAGAGAAAAATGAGTATTTTCAACTTGAACGTTAAAAGTTTGTAGGTATCAGTTCTTTTTTAGACTTTATTTCCTACTCCAAAATTTCTATTCATCAAGACCCTTTTGAGTTTTGAAGAACACAGTTTATTCCTGGAAAAGGTACATTTTTTCTTAAATGTTGGAGTAGCATTAATTCCAAATACAGTGTTGTCTTTCGTTTGACTATAGATGCTTGCTTTAATTAATTGTCTCGCTGTCATATAGTCATGTAGAGTAATACATACAGTTTTTATATATGTGAAAACTGTGTTCCTTAATAAGTGGTATCATAAACTCAATTCTTTTCACTCGAAAAGACAAATAGTTATTGAAAAGGAAACTGTCAACTGTGTTGAGTCGACGTAGAGGCTCAAATTAAACACAAAGAATGGTAGATTCATATGAGTATATGATGCATCAGCGCTAAGTTGTTCAATTTATGAGGTAGATTCAGATGCATCCTTGTATCTGAGATCGTTGAATATGATTTCTTTATATCTTTACTACTGTAATTTGAAATTTAATATTTTCTGTTATAGTTTTCAGAGCTTTCGTGGAATATAGAAGTAATATGGAATATTTTATCACAGTTGGGCTCATAGATTTCATGAAATGGCTTTGATGGCCATGTGCTATTTGACTTATATAATATATATATATATATATATATATATATATATGGATTCTAGGGTAAATTAAACTAGTTACACAAGTGGGAACATTGAGAGCTGAAAATCCAAAAAAATATATGATGATAGAATAATTTTTTGGTCACCTGCACGTGGCCCCTATTTCCTATTTGGATTTGGAGGAAGGTAAGAGGTACCTGTCATGTAGTATTAGGTGATTTTGGGCTTATGGTTTGAGGGAAAATTTCAAAGATATCCAGCCTCCAAAGTCGTTACTTAACTGTTGTTTTACATACTGTTTCCATTGAATGACCTCTGATCTTGATTTTGATAAAACCTCAGTAGAAGACGTGCGTGGGTCCCACAAATGAGGTGAATGTATATTTGGTTAAGTCGATGTAAACGAAGAACCTTACTAGGGTTTGACATGCCATGATTTTCTTGAAAGAGATGAATTATCTTCAAGAATACAAACATATGAGCATGGAAAACACGAGCACAATGAGCGCAACCTTCGTGCTTAGTTATTATACAACTGACCGCGAGTAATAAGCCAGAAAAAGATAAGATATTGAGCCTATATGGATTAGCTGATGATAAATAGTTGATACGTTTGAAATGCTAATAATTTTGTTTTTAAGTGTTGAAATTAATTTTTTAAATAAGTATTTACGCATTTCAGTAGAAATATAAACTTGATAATAAGCAATTGATGTGTTTGGTGAAAAAAGTATTGATAATTAGTTCTTTTGTTAGACCGACTAAAATACTCTTAAAAACTTTACAAAAAATTGTAAATTAAAAAATTTCTTCATAAAAAAGAAGAAGATGAACAATGAATATGAAATAAAGAGATAGTTAGAATTTGGTTTGGGGAAAAGTATTTTCTAAATCATATATTATTAGAGATAAAATAGTCAAACAAAAAGTGTTTAATTACAAATTGAAAATCATAAATTGGAGGTGACCAACTTATGACTTATTACTGATTTTAGCTTGTAAGCACTTGACTTACAAGCACATTAAGGGGTCGTTTGGTATGATGCATTAGATAAAATAATGCATGTATTAACTTTGTCTATTAATAATACACTGTTTGGTACACTTTTTGAACCTATACATTATTATACACCCTATTTGGTATTATCCTATGCATAACTAAAGCATAAAAAACCATGGTATTAGGAATACAATGAGTTTTAATGCATACATTAGCTTAGTTAAAGACCAAATTGTCCTTCAAAATTTATGCTTGATTAAAATATGCTATTATATTAATGCAAATTTAAAATAATTCAACTATTGAGAAATAAAATTATATCCCTAGTAAATAAATAAATACCTAGAATATTTCTTTTTTTATAAATAAATATTTAGTTCTATACTACAATATAGGTAGACAAATCAAATAATTTTTAAAAACTTTTTCATATAAAAACATTCCCCAACATATGTTTATTTTACAAAGATAGAGTAATGGACTAGTTTTGAGGATATTTTTGTACCAAATAATTCTTTTAGAAACTGTGCAATGCATTTATACATCGAACCAAATAATGAATAAAAAATATGTCAGTATAACTAATGTCAGCATCACTAATACCAACATTATTAATATATATCCTATTAAACATTATTCTTATGCACCCTATCAAACGATCCCGAAGTATTTACCAAACACATAAATAAAATAAAAAATACTTATAAACTACTTTAATCAGCTTATAGTTGTTAAGTAATATTCAGGCCTCTAATGTTTGGCACTGCCGAAATATTGGAATTGTTTAAAGGTTTGGTACTTGGCATATTTGGCACCGCCGAAATATTTTCTCATGTTACTATTAAACATAGGTTCCAAGTTTTAACTTTTTCGGAATGTGACATCACTAAGATGAGCCTATCAAGAAATTGAATTTGATTTGTTACTCTTAGCATTGAAAATGATAGCTTGTCAACAGTGATAGGTTATCCGTATAGCTTCTGTAGAGAATGGGTATTCTTTGTTGTGAATAGTTTAGGAGAGTGGATGCCCCATTTCTCTTACTACTTGATGTTAACTGCTCCCATTTTTTTTACTGTTTAATAGAGTGAAAGTTCACTTTTTAAGTTTATAAATAGACTTGTAGTCTAATGGATAAAGACACATACACGTGAAAAAAGAGAAGAGTTCTCTCATCTCTTATATTGTTTTTGTTCTTATTATATATTTTATTGTTAAATTGCTTTCATTTTATAACACATTATCAATACGAGTCTCTGAGCTCATCCTTTACTCACATTTATACTACTATCACTTTATCAACTGGTATATTTCTTGTAAAAGTTTTTTTGGGTACTGCCGCTATGTATCTGTATAGGTGGAATCTATTCCTTTTGACTTACTTATAATTTTGTCTTAGTTAAGAGGAAAGATTAATTTTATATAATTCAGACATCTAATATGGTTTCTTGATGCCTTAATTCTTTCAGTTTATGAGATAGAAACATAACAGAAACTTGACATAGATAGCTCCAAACTTTGTGGCACTTGACATTTCTAGAAAGAACTATTTATCATAGGTTTTCGATGCTGAAATTCACTTAGACGCTAAAGATCTTAGTGATACCATTACTCAAGGTAATAAGGCCAAGTCAAGATAAAGCGAAGACTATAATCATCTGGATGAAGGATTGAAGGTTGAATATCTGACAGTGAAAGATCCACTTGAATTGTGGACCGACTTGAAGGAAAGGTGACCGCCTTAAGGCACATGTATTTCCAAGGGCTCGTTATGAGTGAATACACTTACCGTTGCAAAATTTTCAGACCGTAAGCGAGTATCACTACTAGAAATCCGAAAAAAACGACTGAGCGATACCGACAAACGTTGGTCGGTCAACAAAAGCGACCAAAAAAACCATCCAACACAGAGGGAAACTACCCAAAAAATATTTTATATTTTTCTTAAATTACATACCGATCGAAATTGGTCTATATATTGGTCAAACATTTGACCGCAATGGTCAAACATGCTTAATCAAAGCACATTTTTTATTACCGACCAACATCGGTTGGTAATGTGGACCCACATTTTAAAATTTTAATAAATATGTTATTATTTAAAATATTTTATAAAATTTATAGTTAAATTTACTGACCAAAGTAGGTCAGTTATTGCAAGGAAGATTTTACCGACCAACTTTGGTCGATAGATATAATTTATGGAAAATAACCGACCAACTTCGGTCGGTTCATAGGTCAATTTCTGTAAATTGATTCATCGACTTATAACTTACTTAGATGCATCGATGAATATTAAAAATAAAAGGTCTCGACCTATATTGATGAATATTAAAAATAAAATATCTCGACTTATATCGATTAACCTATGTCATGTATTATTAGTAATGAATGAATGAAATATAGAAGAATTAATACTAAACATCTCTGTGTATATGTGGATCACAAATTAAAGAGACGAAAGAAGTTATTAGCATTAAGTAAACGAGTTAATAAAACAATCGACTAAACATATTTGTCACGACCCGGAATCCCCACAGTTGAGACCGTGATGACGCCTAACATTACACTTGCTAGGCAAGCCAACGTTAGAGATTTATTAGCCAATTCTTTTACATTTCAGTTATTAACAATAAGAAAGCTATACCAAGTCGAAATGAACGCGGAATATATCACTAACAACTCCAAATATATACTACTGCTACTACCCAGAATCCAGCGTCACAATTCACAAAGATTCTAAGATTTTACTACAAGTATTTGTTCGAAAGAAATACAGCTGTTTGTGAAATAAAGAAACAATAAAGTATGAGGGATAGAAGGGGACGCCAGGCCCTGCGTACGCCAACAGGACTACCTTGGGTCTCCTAGAAAGTGAATCCTACAGCCAACCTCTCGATCAGCTCGGACCAGCTGCAAAAACTGCACAAGAAGTGCAGAGTGCAGTATCAGTACAACCGACCTCATGTACTGGTAAGTGCCGAGACTAACCTCGATGAAGGAGGGACGAGGCTACGATGGGGCACTCACAATATAATCTACATACAGTATATAATAAAAGCAGAAAGGAAGACAGAATAAAATAAAGCGGTAACTTGCAAAAAGTAAATACAGTTCTCAAAGTATTTCACTAGTGTTCATCTACTACCAATCCTTAAGTGCAATTTAAGACTATCGTACAGGTAATACAACCAGGGAAAAGTATAAACATATACGTTGTTGCGGCGCGCAACCCGATCCCACCGTACATATCATATTCCTCCCTTATTTCCTCTTAATAATATAAACAACAGAATATAAATTAAAGTGTTGCGGCGTGCAACCCTATCCCCCATATCATAATAATCACAATTACAATTCACCCTTATTTTACCACACTCCACCCTTATTACACCTTTTGCGGCGTGCAACCCGATCCCACCGTATAATATCAATTCACCTTTATTGCTCCTCAATATATCCCCTTTATTTCACATGTTATGGCGCGCAAACTAATCTCACCATATCAATCTCAATTATTCAGTAAGTACAAAAATTTCACAATTCAAATCACATAACCTTTACCTAACTTCAAACCGAAACAATTAGGAAGCTTTTATACTATGAAAATTCACACAAGTAATACTATTCAGCGAGACCAATCCAGAAAATACCATAAAAGCACCGATAAATCAGCTTAAGCAAATAATAGGATACAATGAAGCTACAGAACAACTAATACCTTCAACAAAGGGAAACAATGTGTCACGATCCAAAATACTAGCTCAGCTCGTGATGGTGCCCAACACCGGGGTTAGGCAAGCCCACACTTAAATTTCTAAGGATTTCTCCCATGCTTGGTTAAACATCCCAATACGTGCCAAGTATTTTAAAATTCAAACATTAATTGAAAAAGATAGCAAGCCATTTTTACCAAAAGCAGTCATAAAGAGGAACGAGCCAATATATATATATATATGTAAACCAAAATAACAACTACGTGTGTGCCAGGAACTAGTGTCACAAGTCCTACGGGCATACTAACAGAATATACAAAACATAATATACAATCCCACTGTCTGAAAGAAATAGACGAAAAATAAGCAAAAGAGAACTCCATGGTGCTGCCGAGGATCGTCAGGAGAAGCAACTCACTGTGAAGTCGGGTCCAACTAAGATCAGAATCGAGCTCCAGTCTGATAACCAGATGCACCAGCCTCAGAACCTGTACAATAAAGTACAGAAGTGCAGCATGAGTACATAAACAAATATGTACCCAGTGAGTATCCCGCCTAACCTCGAAGAGGTAGTGACGAGAGGTCAACTTGACACTCACTAAGGTCCAACAAAATGATTAGCAATATATAATATCAGTAACGGACATACAAGGATGATAAAAGCAGTAAACATTTAAAATAACAGTAATTCAAATAAATACGGGAAGTAAATATACAACTTCTACCACATTATTCTTTTCTTTCCTTTAAAAATTATCTGAACAATCAAAATCCATAACAGAATTCTTAACAATTTAACATGCGCATACATGATAAGGACAACCGGCCTGAGCCATCATAATGATCATATCTGTGCACTGCCGAGGGTCGAACGGCCCGAACCATAATATATATATATATATATCTTTCAATCTCGCTGTGGCTTACGGCCCGCTCCCATGAGAGTGGGGGAAATAACACTCCGCTTGCAGAATGTAAATTGCGAAGCGGTCACATGCACACACGATCCACACATTTATTATTTATCAATTACTTTTCGTGAAAAATTCCTTAAAATTACTTAAATTCCATGATCTCAGGAAAACAAGCCTCATGTAACATTAATTCACTAAGAATATAATGCATTTCAAGGAAAACATAAAACATAGTGTAAGTCTAACTACCCGGACATAACAATAATAGCCGCTACGTACGGACTCTCGTCACTTTTTGTACGTACGTAGCCCCACAATTATCACATATAGCATTTAAATCACCTAGGGGGACAGTTCCCCCTTATAAGGTTAGAAAGGAGATTCACCTCGTGCAGAATATACTCCCCGGAACAAAAACGCGCCCGAAACTCCAAACTCCAAACTCTACACCCGAGGAATCCAAACTAGCCAAATGTTATACAAATACATTAATTTATTCTCAAAGTATGGAGATTCTCCTACTACTTTAGTAAATTCACCATTCTTGAAGAAACTCTAAAATTCAACCCCGGGCCCGCATGCTCGGATTCCAAAAATTCTCGAAGGAAACACTCATGCATAGCCTAAGGATCATTAATATACGATTTTTACTTGATTTAATAGCTAATTCACGGGTAAATTCTCAAATTATCGAAAGCCCTAGTTTACTACCCAATTCTTGATTTTTCACTAATTAGGTGATTAAACTCAACTAGGAATTCATGCGTTAACAAGTCTTGAGATGAAATTTACTTGCCTTCTAGGGGTTGGGTCGTGGAGCCTTCTTCCCAAGCTCTCAAAGTGTTTAATGGATGAACGAGTGAAGAAAACAATGAGGAATCCCGTATTTAAGAAACACACTGTCTAACAGCGTTTCCGCACCTGCGGCTCGAGGACCGCACCTGCGATCTCGCACATGAGAGAAAAGGCTCGCACCTGCAAAAATGAGCGAGGGAGCCTAGGCCTGCACTTGCGGAGAGGAGACCGCACCTGCGAGAAATGGCCTGCCCGCTGGGGGCCGCAACTGCGAGGCTAGGACCGCAGGAGCGGTCCCGCACCTGCGACTGGGCAACCGCACTTGCGGTCAACACCAGAGCAGGTGCACCATCAGCTATTTCAGGTGGTTTTTGGCCTCGTATGGTGTCCGGGAGGCACCTGGGCCCACCCGAGCCCCCGTCCAAATATACCAACAAGTTCCAAATCATAATACGGACTCGCTCAAGCCTTCAGAACACCCAAAACAATGCTAAAACTCAAAATCACACCCCAAAATCCCTAGAACCAAACTTAGGAACTTTAAGTTTTCTTGACTTCGCTAACAACGCGCCGAACCAATCTATACTACTCGGAATGACACCAAATTTTGCAGGCAAGTCATAAGTGACATATCGGGACTATTCCCGGTCTCGAAATTCCATTCGAACCTCGATAACACGAAAACATATCCCAAACCACAATAGGAACTTAAGGAACTTCTTATTTCAATATTGGGTGCCGAAGAGCTCCCGGGTCATCAGAAACCCATTCCGAACATACGCCCAGGTCCGAAATCATCATACGAAGCTACCGGAACCGACGGAACTCGATTACGAGGTCGTTTACCCAAAATGTTGACCGAAGTCAAACTTGGCCTTAAAGGCCAACCTAAAGGAACCAAGTGTTCCAATATTGCTCTAAACACTTGTGAATCCCGGACCACTCACCTCCGCAAGTCATAAATCACAATAAACCGCTATGGGAAGTTTCATTTAGGGGAACGGGGTCCGATAACGTGAAACGAGCGGTCGGGTCGTTACATTCTCCACCTCTTACACAAACATTCGTCTTCGAACGGGTATAGAATCATACCTGAAGTGCTGAATAAGTGTGGATATCTGCTCCGCATGTCCTCCTCGGACTCCTAGGTCGCCTCCTCAACTGGTTCGCCTTTCCACTGGACCCTTACGGCAGAAAATCTCTTGGACCTCAACTGGCGGTCCTGTCTATCAATAATAGCAACTGGCTCCTCCTCGTAGACCAACCTCTCATCCAACTGAATAGTGCTGAAATCAACCACGTGAGAGATGTCGACGTGGTACCTCCGGAGCATGGATACATGAAAAACTAGATGAACTCCTGATAAACTAGGAGGCAAGGCCATCTCATAAGCAACCTCCCCAACTCACTTCAACACCTCGAAGGGACCTATAAACCTCGGGCTCAACTTGCCCTTCTTCCCAAACCTCATAATACCCATCATAGGTGAGACTTTCAACAGGACCCTATCTCCCTCCATAAATGATACATCACGCGCCCTCTGATCCGCGTAACTCTTCTGTCTGGACTGTGCTGTGCGGAGCCTCTCCTGAATCAACTTCACTTTCTCCAAAGCATCCCTCACCAGGTCGGTGCCATATAACTTAGCCTCGCCAGGCTCAAACCACCCGATAGGAGAACGACATCGCCGACCATACAAAGCCTCAAATGGTGCCATCTCAATGCTGGACTGATAACTATTATTGTAAGCAAACTCGGCCAAATGCAAGAACTGGTCCCACTGACCTCCGAAGTCAATCACACATGCCTTGAGCATGTCCTCCAATATCTGAACTGTACGCTCTAACTGACCATCAGTCTGAGGGTGAAATGTTGTGCTGAGGTCTATATGGGTACCCATCTCACTATGTAATGCTCTCCAGAAGTGCGAGGGGAACTGAGGACCTCGATATGATATAATGGACACCGGCACACCATGCAACCAGACTATCTCCCAAATGTAGATCTGGGGAAACCTCTCAGAAGTATAAGTAGTAGCTACTGGAATGAAATGCGCCGATTTGGTCAATCTATCCACAATGACCCAAACCGCGTCAACCTTCCGCAAAGTCCGAGGCAACCCAACCACGAAGTCCATAGTGATGCGCTCCCATTTCCACTCAGGAATGGGCATCTGCTGAAGTAGGCCTCCTGGCCTCTGGTGCTCATACTTCACCTGCTGGCAATTAAGACACCTAGCCACATACTCCACAATGTTCTTCTTCATTCGACTCCACCAGTAATGCTGCTTCAAATCACGATACATCTTCGTAGCACCAGGATGAACAGAATACCGAGAACTGTGTACCTCCTCTAGAATCCTCTCCCTCAGCCCATCAACCTTAGGAACACATAAGCGGCCCTGAAGTCTCAGAACACCATCCTCGCCAATAATAACCTCCTTGGCCCTGCCCTGAACCACTGCCTCTCGTAGCTCAGCCAAACACGGATCATCATACTGCCGAGACTTAATCACCCCCAATAACGAAGACTGGGCAACCACATGTGCAAGAACTCGACGAGGCTCTGAAAGGTCTAATATCACCAGGAGATTAGCCAAGGACTTAATGTCCAAGGCTAGAGGTCTTTCCTCTGCTGAAATATAAGCCAATCTACCCATACTCTCTGCCTTCCTACTCAAAGCATCTGCTACCACATTTGACTTGCCCGGGGTGATAAAGAATGGTGATATCATAATCCTTCAACAACTCAAGACATCTGCGCTGCCTCAAATAAAGATCCTTCTGCTTGAACAAGTGTTGCAAGCTACGGTGGTCTATATAAACCTCACAGGACACTCCATACAAGTAGTGCCTCCAAATATTAAGAGCATGAACAATCACCGCCAACTTCTAATCGTGCACTAGATAATTCTTCTCATGAACCTTCAGCTGGCGCGAAGCATATGCAATAACTCTCCCCTCCTGCATCAATACACACCCCAAGCCAACACGTGAAGTGTCGCAATATACTGTATACATCCCAGAACCGAAAGGCAATACTAGAACCGATGCTGAGGTCAATGCTGTCTTGAGCTTCTGAAAGCTTGCCTCACACTCGTCAAACCATCGGAACATGGCATTCTTCTGAGTCAATCTAGTCAATGGAGCTGCAATAGAAGCGAACCCCTCTACAAATCGGCGATAATAGCCTGCTAGGCCTAAAAAGCTCCTGATCTCTGTAGCTGAAGTAGGACGCGACCAACTATGAACTGTCTCGATCTTCTGAGGATCAAACTTGATACCCTCTCCGGATACCACATGCCCCAAGAATGCCACGGAATCCAACCAGAACTCACATTTGGAGAACTTAGCATAAAGCTTCTGTTCTCGCAAAGTCTGGAGCACAACTCTCAAATGTTGCTCGTGCTCCCCCAGACTACGTGAGTAAATCAAAATGTCATCAATGAAGACAATGACAAAGGAATCAATATACAGCCTAAACACCCTATTAATCAAGTCCATGAATGCTGCTGGGGCATTAGTCAAACCAAAGGACATCACCAGGAACTCATAATGGCCATATCTCGTACGAAAAGCAGTCTTCGGAACATCTGAAGCCCGAATCCTCAACTGATGATACCCCAATCTCAAATCAATCTTAGAAAACACACGGGCACCCTGCAACTGGTCAAAAAAATCACCGATGCACGACAAAGGATATTTGTTCTTAATGGTAACCTTGTTCAACTGGCGGTAATCAATACACATCCGCATAGACCCATCCTTCTTCTTTACAAATAGAACTGGAGCACCCCACGACGATACACTCGGCCTGATGAACCCCTTAGCTAACAACTCCTCAAGTTGCTCCTTCAAATCTTTCGGATCCATACGGTACAGAGGAATAGATATAGGCTGGGTGACTGAAGCTAAATCAATGTAGAAATCAATATCACGATCCGGAGGCATGCCCAGAAGGTCCGAAGGAAATACATCAGCAAACTCTCGAACAACTGGCACTGAATCCATCGTCGGAGACTCGACGGTGGTGTCCCGCACATAAGAAAAATAGGCCAGACAACCCTTCTCGAACATATGTCGAGCCTTCAAGAATGAAATAACTCGGCTGGCTGTATTAACTGAGGAACCTCTCCACTCTAGCCTAGGCGACTCGAGCATGGCTAAAGTAACTGTCTTGGCATGGAAATCTAGCACAGCATGATAAGGAGATAGCCAATCCATGCCCAAAATAATCTCGAAATCAACCATGTTGAGCAATAAGAGATCTGCTCGAGTCTCGAACCACAAAATGAAATCACATAGGACCAAAAAATCTGGTCTACAACCACAGATTCCCCCACGGGAGACACATAAATAGAAGAACGCAAGGAGTCACGAGGGACATCCAGAATGAGCAAATAAGACCGAAACATAGGAATAAATAGATCCTGGATCAAATAACACTTATGCCTCTCTGCCACATACTGTAATAATAACTGTGATCACGGCGTCTGAGGCCACTGCATCTGATCAGGCCGCGATAGCATAGAATCTAGCTGGATCACCGGAAGACTGAGCCCCGCCAGAATGAACAGGGGCTGGCTGACCTCCCCTTGACTGGCCTCCACCTCTAGGACGACCCCTGCCGACCTGTCCCCCACCTCTAGGTGGCTTGACGGCTGGTTCTGGACCCATAGGCTGAAAATCCTGTTGTACCGCTTTGCCCCGAAACCTGGGACAATGCCTCTTCGTATGACCTGGATCCCCACACTCATAACAACCTCTAGGTGTCATAGCCTGCTGCCTCGAAGAGGAACCCTGAATGGACGGAGAGCGATATGCATTCTCTGGCATAACACTGAAGTAGGGACTGGGGAATCTAGGATAACTGGGATAACCATTGGGTGAACTCTGCCTGGCTGGAGGGGGGTAGGAACGCTCTGGCATGGAGCTGAAATGAGCCCTCGCTGGAACACCTCGGGGAGGTGGTGGGGGGCTGAATATGAAGGCCTGCTGGGCGGACCTCTATTGAACTGACCTCTGCCCCTAACTGGGGCACCTCTGAAATCCCCGGAGAACCTAGCCCTCCTGTCCTGCTGACCCTGCTCTCTACCTCTCAATCGATATCCCTCTATCCGACAAGATATCTCGACCACCAGCTGATAGGGAGTCGACATCTCTACCTCTCGGGCCATGTTTGCCCTAATACCCGAGTGCAGCCCTGCTACAAATCTCTGCACTCTCTCAGCATCAGTAGGCAATATCATAAGTGCGTGGCGAGACAACTCTGAGAATCTAGCCTCATAATTTGTCACTGACATCTGTCCCTGCTCCAACTACGCAAACTGATATCGCAGCTCTTCCCTCTCATAGGGTGGGATATACCTGTCTAGAAACATCTGAGTGAACTGCTCCTAGGTGAGAGGAGGAGAATCTGCTGGCCTGCTGAGAATATAGGACTACCACCATCTGCGAGCTCTACCCTGTAGCTAGAAGGTAGTGAAGTCCACTACATGGGACTCCAGTATCCTCATGTTGTGCAGTCTGTCCCTACACCTATCAATAAAGTCCTGGGCATCCTCACCCCACTCATCCCGAAGAACGGAGGGTGCAACCGAGTCCATCTATCCAATAACTTTTGCGGATCTCCGTCCGCAGCTGGCCTAGGCTCAAGTGCTGCTGCTACAGTATAGGCCCCACCCACGGGCAGTGTACCCGGGGTATGATGAAGTGATGCTGTCTGGCATGCAGCCTGGGCAGTAGGGGTCTGGGCTCCCTCTCCTGCCTGTAGATGTGGTACGATCCGCTTGAAATAAACTATCCTGGGACATAGTGTCCATGAACCGCATCATACTGCCCATGATCTCCTGGAATCCTGGCGCCGTCATAAAGTCCATTGCTGCAGGACCTGCTGGGGGAACCTCACCCTGCTCCTCTATAGTAGGGTCCTCTAGTGGTGGTATGACTGGAAAAGCTCGGGGACGCCCTCGTCCCATACCTCGAGCCGATGCCCTCCCCCGACCTCTGCCACGACCTCAAACAACGGGGGTAGTGCCCCCTCCCGGGTCTGGAACATCGCATGCACGCATCCTCACCATCTGTGAGAGAATAGAAGAATGAAATTTAGTAAACCATTGACTGCACGATAGAATAAAAATAAGGAGAGGTTTACCTAACACCCTATAGCCTCCCGAAGATAAGTACATGCGTCTCCATACCGACTCGCAAGACTCTACTAGGTTTGCCCGTAACTTGTGACACCTACGTGAACCTAGTGCTCTTATACCATGTTGTCACGATCGAAAATACTAACTTAGGTCGTGATGGAGCCCAACACCGGGGTTAGGAGAGCCCACACTTAAATTTCTAAGAATTTTTCCCTTGCTTGGTTAAACATCCCAATACGTGCCAAGATTTTTAAAATTCAAACATTAATGGAAAAAGATAGCAAGCCATTTTTACCAAAAGCAGTCAAAAAGAGGAATGGGCCAATATATATATCGATATACAGACCCATAAACCAAAATAACAACTACGTGTGTGCGAGGAACTAGTGTCACAAGTCCTACGGGCATACTAACAGAATATACAATCCCACTGTCTGAAAGAAATAGACGGGAAATAAGCAAAAGAGAATTCCATGGTGCTGCCGAGGATCGTCAGGAGAAGCAGCTCACCGTGAAGTCGTGTCCAACTAAGATCAGAATCGAGCTCCGGTCTGATAACCAGATGCATCAGCCTAAAAACCTGTACAATTAAGTACAAAAGTGCAGCATGAGTACATAACCAAATATGTATCCAGTGAGTATCCCACCTAACCTCGAAGAGGTAGTGATGAGAGGTTAACTTGACACTCACTAAGGTCCAACAAAATGATTAGCAAGATATAATATCAGTAACAGACATACAAGGATGATAAAAACAGTAAATATTTAAAATAACAGTAATTCAAATAAATACAGGAAGTAAATATACAACTTCTACCTCATTATTCTTTTCTTTCCTTTAAAAATTTATCTGAACACACAAAATCCATAACAAAATTCTTAACAATTTAACATGCGCATACAGGATAAGGACAACCGTCCTGAGCCATCATAATGATCATATTTGTGCACTGCCGAGGGTCGAACGGCCCGAGCCATAATATATATATATATATTTCAATCTCGCCGTGGCGTACGGCCCGCTCCCATGAGAGTGGGGGAAATAACACTCCGCTTGCGGAATGTAAATTCTGAAGCGGTCACATGCACACACAATCCAAATTGTGCACTAGATAATTCTTCTCATGAACCTTCAGCTGTCGTGAGGCATACGCAATAACTCTCCCCTCCTGCATCAATACACACCCCAAGCCAACACGTGAAGCGTCGCAATATACTGTATATATCCCAGAACCGAAAGGCAATACTAGAACCGGTGCTGAGGTCAATGCTATCTTGAGCTTCTGAAAGCTCGCCTCACACTCGTCAGACCATCGGAACAGGGCCTTCTTCTGAGTCAATCTAGTCAATGGAGCTGCAATAGAACAGAACCCCTCCACAAATCGGCAATAATAGCCTGCTAGGCCTAAAAAGCTCCTAATCTCTGTAGCTGAAGTAGGACTCGACCAACTCTGAACTGCCTCGATCTTCTGAGGATCAACCTTGATACCCTCTCCGGATACCACATTCCCCAAGAATGCCACGGAATCCAACCAGAACTCACATTTGGAGAACTTAGCATATAGCTTCTGTTCTCGCAAAGTCTGGAGCACACATCTCAAATGCTGATCGTGCTCCCTCGGACTACGTGAGTAAATAAAAATGTCATCAATGAAGACAATGACAAAGGAATCAATATACAGCCTGAACACCCTATTCATCAAGTCCATGAATGCTTCTGGGGCATTAGTCAAACCAAAGGACATCACCAGGAACTCATAATGGCCATATCTCATACGGAAAGCAGTCTTCGGAACATCTGAAGCCCGAATCCTCAACTGATGATACCCCAATCTCAAATCAATCTTAGAAAACACACGGACACCCTGCAACTGGTCAAACAAATCATCGATGCGCGGCAAAGGATACTTGTTTTTAATGGTAACCTTGTTCAACTGGCGGTAATCAATACACATCCGCATAGACCCATCCTTCTTCTTTACAAATAGAACTGGAGCACCCCACGGCGATACACTTGGCCTGATGAACCCCTTAGCTAACAACTTCTCAAGCTGCTCCTTCAACTCTTTTGGAGCCATAGGGTACAGAGCAATAGATATAGACTGGGTTCCTGAAGCTAAATCAATGTAGAAATCAATATCACGATCCGGAGGCATGCCCAGGAAGGTCTGAAGGAAATACATCAGCAAACTCTCGAACAACTGGAACTGAATCCATCATCGGAGACTCGGTGGTGGTGTCCCGCACATAAGAAAAATAAGCCAGACAACCCTTCTCGACCATATCTCGAGCCTTCAAGAATGAAAAAACCCGGCTGGCTGTATTAACTGAGGAACCTCTCCACTCCAGCCTAGGCGACACGAGCATGGCTAAAGTAACTGTCTTGGCATGGAAATCTAGCACGACATGATAAGGAGATAGCCAATCCATGCCCAAAATAATCTCGAAATCAACCATGTCAAGCAATAAGAGATCCGCTCGAGTCTCGAACCCACAAAATGAAATCACACAGGACCGACAAATCCAGCCTACAACCACAGAATCGCCCACGGGAATGGACACATAAATAAGAGAACGCAAGGAGTCACGAGGGACATCCAGAAAATGAGCAAATAAGACCGAAACATAGGAATAAGTGGATCCTGGATCAAATAACACTTACGCCTCTCTACCACATACTGTAATAATACTTGTGATCACAGCATCTGAGGCCACTGCATCTGATCTGGCTGGGATAGCATAGAATCTAGCTGGAGCACCAGAAGACTGAGCCCCGCCCGAATGAACAGGAGCTGGCTGACCTCCCCCTGACTAACCTCCACCTCTAGTTAGACCCCTGCCGACCTGTCCCCCACCTCTAGGTGGCTTGACGGCTGGTGCTCGACCCATAGGCTGAAAATCTTGCTGTACTGCTTTGCCCTGAAACCTGGGGCAATGCCTCTTCATATGATCTGGATCCCCACACTCATAACAATCTCCGGGTATCATATCCTGCTGCCCCGAAGAGGAACCCTTAATGGCCGGAGAGCGATGTGCATTCTCTGGCATAACACTGAAGTAGGGACTGGGGAATCTCGAATAACTGGGATAACCTTTGGGTGAACTCTGACTGGCTGGAGGGCGGTAGGAAAGCTCTGGCATGACGCTAAAATAAGCCCTCGCTGGAACACCTCGGGGAGGTGGTGGGGGAGCTGAATAAGGAGGCCTGCTGGGCTGACCTCTATTGAACTGACCTCTGTCCCTAACTGGGGCACCTTTGAAATCCCCGGAGAACCTAGCCCTCTTGTCTTGCTAACCCTGCTCTCTGCCTCTCAATCGATAGTCCTCAATCCGATGAGATATCTCGACCACCAGCTGATAGGGAGTCCACATCTCCACCTCTCGGGCCATATTGGCCCTAATACCCGAGTGCATCCCTGCTACAAATATCCGCACTCTCTCAGCATCAATAGGCAATATCATAAGTGCGTGGCGAGACAACTCTGAGAATCTAGCCTCATAATTTGTCACTGACATCTGTCCCTGCTCCAACTGCTCAAACTGATATCGCAGCTCTTCCCTCTCAGAGGGTGGGATATACCTGTCTAGAAACATCTGAGTGAGCTTCTCCTAGGTGATAGGAGGAGAATCTGCTGGCCTGCTGAGAATATAGGACTGCCACCATCTGCGAGCTCTTCTCTCTAGCTGGAAGGTAGTGAAGTCCACTCCATGGGACTCCAGTATCCTCATGTTGTGCAGTCTGTACCTACACCTATCAATAAATTCCTGGGCATCCTCACCCCGCTCACCCCCGAAGAACGGAGGGTGTAACCGAGTCCATCTATCTAATAACTTCTGCGGATCTCCAACCGCAGCTGGCCTAGGCTCAAGTGCTGTTGCTACAGTCTGGGCCCCACCCACGGGCAGTGTACCCGGGGTATGATGAAGTGCTGCTGTCTGGCATTCAGCCTGGGCAGTAGGGGTCTGGGCTCCCCCTTCTGCCTGGAGATGTGGCAGGATCCGCTTGAAATAAACCAGCCTAGGACATAGTGTCCATGAACCGCATCATACGGCCCATGATCTCCTGGAATCCTGGCGCCGTCATAAAGTCCATTGCGACAGGACCTGCTGGGGGAACCTCACCCTGCTCCTCTATAGTAGGGTCCTCTGGTGGTGGTATGACTGGAATAGCTCGGGGACGCCCACGTCCCATACCTCGGGCCGTTGCCCTCCCCCGGCCTCTGCCACGGCCTCGAACAACGGGGGTAGTGCCCCCTCCCGGGTCTGGAACATCGCATGCACGCGTCCTCACCATCTTTGAGAGAATAGAAGAATGAAATTTAGTAAAGCATTGACTGCACGACAGAATAAAAATAAGGAGAGGTTTACCTAACACCCTATAGCCTCCCGAAGATAAGTACAGGCGTCTCCATACCGACCCGCAAGACTCTACTAGGTTTGCCCGTGACTTGTGAGACCTACATGAACCTAGTGCTCTGATACCATGTTGTCACGATCCAAAATACTAACTCAGGTCGTGATGGCGCCCAACACCGGGGTTAAGCAAGCCCACACTTAAATTTCTAAGGATTTCTCCCATGCTCGGTTAAACATCCCAATACGTGCCAAGTTTTTTAAAATTCAAACATTAATTGAAAAAGATAGCAAGCCATTTTTACCAAAAGCAGTCAAAAAGAGGAATGAGCCAATATATATATATATATATATATATATATATACAGACCCGTAAACCATAGTAACGACTACGTATGTGCAGGAACTAGTGTCACAAGTCCTACGGGCATACTAACAGAATATGAAAAACACAATATACAATCCCACTGTCTGAAAGAAATAGACGGGAAATAAGAAAAAGAGAATTCCATGGTGCTGCCGAGGAACGTCAGGAGAATCAGCTCACCGTGAAGTCGGGTCCAACTAAGATCAGAATCGATCTCCGGTCTGATAACCGGATGCACCAGCCTCAGAACCTGTACATTTAAGTACAAAAGTGCAGTATGAGTACATAAACAAATATGTACCCAGTGAGTATCCCGCCTAACCTCGAAGAGGTAGTGACGATAGATCAACTTGACACTCACTAAGGTCCAACAAAATGATTAGCAAGATATAATATCAGTAACGGACATACAAGGATGATAAAGTAGTAAACAATTAAAATAACAGTAATTCAAATAAATACGAGAAGTAAATAAACAACTTCTACCTCATTATTCTTTTCTTTCCTTTAAAAATTTATATGAACACTCAAAATCCATAACAGAATTCTTAACAATTTAACATGCGCATACAGGATAAGGACAACCGGCCTGAGCCATCATAATGATCATATCTGCGCACTGCCGAGGGTCGAACGACCCAAACCATAATATATATATATCTTTCAATCTCGCCGTGGCGTACGGCCCGCTCCCATGAGAGTGGGGGAAATAACACTCCGCTTGCGGAATGTAAATTACGAAGCGGTCACATGCACACACAACCCACACATTTATTATTTATCAGTTACTTTTCGTGAAAAATTCCTTAAAATTACTTAAATTCCATGATCTCAGGAAAACAAGCCGCATGTAACATTAATTCACTAACCATATAATTCATTTCAAGGAAAACATAAAACATGGTGTAAGTCTAACTACCCAGACATAACAATAATAGCCGCTACGTATGGACTCTCGTCACTTTATACGTACGTAGCCCCCACAGTTATCATATATAGCATTTAAATCACCTAGGGGGACAGTTCCCCCTTACAAGGTTAGAAAGGAGACTCACCTCGTGCAGAATATACTCCCCGGAACAAGAACGCGCCTGAAACTCCGAACTCTACACCCGTGGACTCGAATTAGCCAAATGTTATACAAATTCATTAATTTATGCTCAAAGTATCTAAATTCTCCTACTCCTTTAGTAAATTCACCATTCTAGAAGAAATTCTAAAATCCAACCCCGGGCACGCATGCTTGGATTCCAAATATTCTCGAAGGAAACACTCACCCATAGCCTAAGGATCATTAATATACGATTTTTACTTGATTTCAAAGCTAATTCACGGGTAAATTATCAAATTATCGAAAGCCCTAGGTTACTACCCAATTATTGATTTTTCACTAATTAGGTGATTAAACTCAACTAGGAATTCATGCGTTAACAAGTCTTGAGATGAAATTTACTTACCTTCTAGGGGTTGGGTCGTGGAGCCTTCTTCCCAAGCTCTCAAAGTGTTTAATGGATTAAAGAGTGAATAAAACAATGAGGAATCCCGTATTTAAGAAACACACTGTCTGATAGTGTTTCTGCACCTGCAGCTCGAGGACCGCACCTGCGATCTCACACCTGCGAGCAAAGGCTCGCACCTGCAGAAATGAGCGAGGGAGCGTGGGCCCGCACCTGCGGAGGGGAGACCTCACCTGCGGCTCCGCTCCTACGAGAAATGGCTTGCCCGCTTGGGGCCGCATCTGTGAGGCTAGGACCGCAGGAGCGGTCCCGTACCTGCGACTGGGCAACCGCACCTGCGGTCAACACCAAAGCAGGTGCACCAGCAGCTATTTCAGCTCGTTTTTGGCCTCGTGTTGTGTCCGGGAGGCACCTGGGCCCACCCGAGCCCCCGTCCAAATATACCAACAAGTCCCAAATCATAATACAGACTCGCTCGAGCTTTCAGACACCCAAAACAACGCTAAAACTCAAAATCACACCCGAAAACCCCTAGAACCATACTTAGGAACTTTAAGTTTTCTTGACTTCGCTAACAATGCGCCGAACCGACCTATACTACTCAGAATGAAACCAAATTTTGCAGTAAAGTCATAAGTGACATAACGGAACTATTCCCGATATCGAAATTCCATTCGGACCTCGATAACACAAAAACACGTCCCAAACCACAATAGGAACTTAAGGAACTTTTTGTTTTAATATTGGATGCCGAAACGCTCCCGAGTCATCAGAAACCCATTCCGAACATACGCCCAGGTCCAAAATCATCATACGAAGTTACTGGAACTGACGAAACTCAATTCCGAGGTTGTTTACCCAAAATGTTGACCGAAGTCAAACATGGCCTTAAAGGCCAACCTTAAGGAACCAAGTGTTCCAATATTGCTCTAAACACTTCTGAATCCTGGACCACCCGCCTCCGCAAGTCATAAATCAAAATAAGCCGCTATGGGAAGTTTCATTTAGGGGAACGGGGTCCGATAACGTGAAACGACCGGTCGGGTCCTTACATTCTCCACCTTTTACACAAACATTCGTCTTCGAACGGGTCTAGAATCATACCTGAAGTGCTGAATAAGTGTGGATATCTGCTCCGCATGTCCTCCTCGGACTCCCAGGTCCCCTCCTCAACTGGTTAGCCTTTCCAATGGACCCTTACGGTAGAAACTCTCTTGGACCTTAACTGGCGGTCATGTCTATCAATAATAGCAACTGGCTCCTCCTCGTACCCCAACCTCTCATCTAACTGAATAGTGCTGAAATCAACCACGTGAGAGATGTCGACGTGGTACCTCCTGAGCATGGATACATGAAAAACTGGATGAACTCCTGATAAACTGGGAGGCAAGGCCAGCTCATAAGCAACCTCCCCAACTCGCTTCAATACCTCGAAGGGACCTATAAACCTCGGGCTTAGGTTGCCTTTCTTCCCAAACCGTATAATACCCATCATAGCCAAGACTTTCAACGGGACCCTATCTCCCTCCATAAATGATACATCACGCGCCCTCTGATCCGCGTAACTCTTCTGTCTGGACTGTGCAGTGCAGAACCTCTCCTGAATCAACTTCACTTTCTCCAAAGCATCCCTCACCATGTCGGTGACATATAACTTAGCCTCGCCAGGTTCAAACCACCCAATAGGAGAACGAAATCGCCGACCATAGAAAGCCTCAAATGGTTCCATCTCAATGCTGGACTGATAACTATTATTGTAAACAAACTCGGCCAAAGGCAAGAACTGGTCCCACCGACCTCCAAAGTCAATCACACATGCCTTGAGCATGTACTCCAATATCTGAACTGTACGCTCCGACTGACCATCAGTCTGAGGGTGAAATGATGTGCTGAGGTCTATCTGGGTACCCATCTCACTATGTAATGCTCTTCAGAAGTGCGAGGTGAACTGAGGACCTCGATATGATATAATGGACACCGGCACACCATGCAACCGGACTATCTCCCGAATGTAGATCTGGGCCAACCTCTCAGAAGTATAAGTAGTAGATACTGGAATGAAATGCGCCGATTTGGTCAATCTATCCACAATGACCCAAACCGCGTCAAACTTTCACAAGGTCCGAGGCAACCCAACCACGAAGTCCATAGTGATGCGCTCCCATTTCCACTCAAGAATGGGCATCTGCTGAAGTAGGCCTCCTGGCCTCTGGTAATCATACTTCACCTGCTGGCAATTAAGACACCTAGCCACATACTCCACAATGTCCTTCTTCATTCGCCTTCACCAGTAATGCTGCTTCAAATCACGATACATCTTGGTAGCACCAGGATGAACAGAATACCGGGAACTGTATGCCTCCTCTAGAGTCCTCTCCCTCAGGCCATCAACCTTAGGAACACATAAGCGGCCCTGAAGTGTCAGAACACCATCCTCGCCAATAATAACCACCTTGGCCCTGCCCTGAACCACTGCCTCTCGTAGCTCAGCCAAACATGGATCATCATACTACCGAGCCTTGATCTCCCCCAATAACGAAGACTTAGCAACCACATGTGCAAGAACTCGACGAGGCTCTGAAAGGTCTAATATCACCAGGAGATTAGCCAAGGACTGAATGTC
The DNA here is from genome assembly GCA_005239525.1 of Nicotiana knightiana. Taxonomy (NCBI): domain Eukaryota; kingdom Viridiplantae; phylum Streptophyta; class Magnoliopsida; order Solanales; family Solanaceae; genus Nicotiana; species Nicotiana knightiana. Next base: position 46,184 of record ML434601.1, on the reverse strand, counting down.
CAATGCTAGAGGTCTCTCTTCTGCTGCAATATAAGCCAAGGTACCCATACTCTCCGCTTGCCTGCTCAAAGCATATGCTACCACATTTTCCTTTCCCGGGTGATAAAGAATGGTGATGTCATAATCCTTCAACAACTCAAGCCATCTGCGCTGCCTCAAATTAAGATCCTTCTGCTTGAACAAGTGCTGCAAGCTACGGTGGTCTGTATAAACGTCACAGGACACTCCATACAAGTAGTGCCACCAAATCTTAAGAGCATGAACAATCGCCGCCAACTCCAAATCGTGCACTGGATAATTCTTCTCATGAATCTTCAGCTGGCACAAAGCATATGCAATAACTCTCCCCTCCTGCATCAATACATACCCCAAGCCAACGCGTGAAGCATCGCAACATACTGTTACATCCCATAATCGATAGGCAATACTAGAACTGGTGCTGAGGTCAATGCTGTCTTGAGCTTCTGAAAGCTCGCCTCACACTCGTCAGACCATCGAAACAGGGAATTCTTCTGAGTCAATGTAGTCAATGGAGCTTCAACAGAAAAGAACCCTTCCACAAATCGGCGATAATAGCCTGCTAGGCCCAAAAATCTCCTGAACTCTATAGCTGAAGTAGGACGTAACGAACTCTGAACTGCCTTGATCTTCTGAGCATAAACCTTGATACCCTCTCCGGATACAGTCGCCTCCTCAACTGGTTGGCCCTTCCATTGGACCCTTACGTCAAAAACTCTCTTGGACCTCAACTAGCGATCCTGTCTATCAATAATAGCAACTGGATCCTCCTCGTATCCCAACCTCTCATCTAACTGAATAGTCTTGAAATCAACCACGTGAGAGATGTCGACGTGGTACCTCCGGAGCATGCATACATGAAAAACTGGATGAACTCCTGATAAACTGGGAGGCAAGGCCATCTCATAAGCAACCTCCCCAACTCACTTCAACACCTCGAAGGGACCTATAAACCTCGGGCTTAACTTGCCCTTCTTCCCAAACCTCATAATACCCATCATAGGTGAGACTTTCAACAGGACCCTATCTCCCTCCATAAATGATACATCACGCGCCCTCTGATCCGCGTAACTCTTCTGTCTGGACTGTGCGGTGCGGAGCCTCTCTTGAATCAACTTCACTTTCTCCAAAGCATCCCTCACCAGGTCGGTGCCATATAACTTAGCCTCGCCAGGCTCAAACCACCCGATAGGAGAACGACATCGCCGACCATACAAAGCCTCAAATGGTGCCATCTGAATGCTGGGCTGATAACTATTATTGTAAGCAAACTCATCCAAAGGCGAGAACTGGTCCCGCTGACCTCCGAAGTCAATCATACATGCCCTGAGCATGTCCTCCAATATCTGAACTATACGCTCCGACTGACCATCAGTCTGAGGGTGAAATGCTGTGCTGAGG
>ML434601.1:6145-44599 GCA_005239525.1 Nicotiana knightiana | reverse complement strand
GGACTATCTCCCGAATGTAGATCTGGGCCAACCTCTCAGAAGTATAAGTAGTAGATACTGGAATGAAATGCGCCGATTTGGTCAATCTATCCACAATGACCCAAACCGCGTCAAACTTCCACAAGGTCCGAGGCAACCCAACCACGAAGTCCATAGTGATGCGCTCCCATTTCCACTCAGGAATGGGCATCTGCTGAAGTAGGCCTCCTGGCCTCTGGTAATCATACTTCACCTGCTGGCAATTAAGACACCTAGCCACATACTCCACAATGTCATTCTTCATTCGCCTCCACCAGTAATGCTGCTTCAAATCACGATACATCTTCGTAGCACCAGGATGAACAGAATACCGGGAACTGTATGCCTCCTCTAGAATCCTCTCCCTCAGGCCATCAACCTTAGGAACACATAAGCGGCCCTGAAGTGTCAGAATACCATCCTCGCCAATAATAACCTCCTTGGTCCTGCCCTGAACCACTGCCTCTCGTAGCTCAGCCAAATATGGATCATCATACTACCGAGCCTTGATCTCCCCCAATAACGAAGACTGAGCAACCACATGTGCAAGAACTCGACGAGGCTCTGAAAGGTCTAATATCACCTGGAGATTAGCCAAGGACTGAATGTCCAAGGCTAGAGGTCTCTCCTCTGCTGCAATATAAGCCAAGGTACCTACTCTCCGCCTGCCTGCTCAAAGCATCTGCTACCACATTTGCCTTGCCCGGGTGATAAAGAATGGTGATATCATAATCCTTCAACAACATAAGCAATCTGCGCTGCCTCAAATTAAGATCCTTCTGCTTGAACAAGTGCTGCAGGCTACGGTGGTATGTATAAACGTCACAGGACACTCCATACAAGTAGTGCCACCAAATCTCAAGAGCATGAACAATCGCCACCAACTCTAAATCATGCACTGGATAATTCTTCTCATGAACCTTCAGCTCGCGTGAAGCATATGCAATAAATCTCCCCTCCTGCATCAATACACACCCCAAGCCAACGCGTGAAACGTTGCAATATACTGTATACATCCCAGAACTGAAAGGCAATACTTGAACTAGTGCTGAGGTCAATGATGTCTTGAGCTTATGAAAGCTCGCCTCACACTCGTCAGACCATAGAAACAGGGCATTCTTCTGAGTCAATCTAGTCAATGGAGCTTCAATAGAAGAGAACCCCTCCACAAATCGACGATAATAGCCTGCTAGGCCCAAAAAGCTCCTGATCTCTGTAGCTGAAGTAGGATGTGACCAACTCTGAACTGCCTCGATCTTCTGAGGATCAACCTTGATATCCGGATACCACATGCCCCAAGAATGCCACGTAATCCAACCAGAACACACATTTGGAGAACTTAGCATATAGTTTCTGTTCTCGCAAAGTCTGGAGCACAACTCTTAAATGCTGCTTGTGCTCCCCCAGACTACGTGAGTAAATCAAAATGTCATCAATGAAAAAAATGGCAAATGAATCCATATACGACCTGAACACCCTCTTCATCAAGTCCATGAATGCTGCTGGGGAATTAGTCAAACCAAATGACATCACCAGGAACTCATAATGGCCATATCTCGTATGGAAAGAAGTCTTCAGAACATCTGAAGCCCGAATCCTTAACTGATGATACCCTAATCTCAAATCAATCTTAGAAAACACACGGGCACCCTGCAACTGGTCAAACAAATCATCGATGCGTGGAAAATGATACTTGTTCTTAATGGTGACCTTGTTCAACTGGCGGTAATCAATAAACATCCGTATAGACCCATCCTTCTTCTTTACAAATAGAACTGGAGCACCCCACGGTGATACACTCGGCCTGATGAACCCCTTAGCTAACAACTCCTCAAGCTTCTCCTTCAACTCCTTCAACTCTTTCGGAGCCATACGGTATGGAGGAATTGATATAGGCTGGGTGCCTGAATCAATGTAGAAATTAATATCACGATCCGGAGGCATGCCCGGAAGGTCTGAAGGAAATACATCAGCAAACTCGAACAACTGGCACTGAATCCATCGTCAGAGACTCAGCGGTGGTGTCCCGTACATATGCAAAATAGGCCAGACAACCCTTCTCGACCATATGTCGAGCCTTCAAGAATGAAATAACCTGACTGGCTGTACTAACTGAGGAACCTCTCTACTCCAGCCTAGGCGACTCAGGCATGGCTAAAGTAACTGTCTTGGCATGGCAATCTAGCACGACATGATAAGGAGATAGCCAATCCATGCCCAAAATAATCTCGAAATCAACCATGTCGAGCAATAAGAGATCTGATTGAGTCTCGAACCCACAAAATAAAATCACACAAAACCGACAAATCCGGTCTACAACCACAGAATCGCCCACGGGAGTGGACACATAAATAGGAGAACCCAAGGAGTCATGAGGGACATCCGGAAAATGAGAAAATAAGACCGAAACATAGGAATAAGTGGATCCTGGATCAAATAACACTAACACTTCTCTACCACATACTGTAATAATACCTGTGATCAGGGAATCTGAGGCCACTGCATCTGATCTGGCTGGGATAACATAGTATCTAGCTGGAACACCGGAAAACTGAGCCCCGCCAGAATGAACAGGAGCTTGCTGACCTCCCCCTGACTGGCCTCCACCGCTAGGACGACAACTGCCGAACTGACCCCAACCTCTAGGTGGCTTGACGGCTGGGGCTGGACCCATAGGCTGAAAATCCTGCTGTACCGCTTTGCTGCGAAACCTGGGACAACCTCCGGGTATCATAGCCTGCTGCCCCGAAGAGGAACCCTGAATGGCCGGAGAGCGGTGTGTATTCTCTGGCATAACACTAAAGTAGGGATTGGGGAATCTCAGATAACTGGTATAACCACTGGGTGAACTCTGAATGGCTGGAGGGCGGTAGGAACGCTCTGGCATGGTGATGAAATGAGCCCTCACTGGAACACCTCGAGAAGGTGGTGAGGGTGCTGAATATGGAGGCCTGCTAGGCTGATCTCTACTGAACTGACCTCTGCCCCTAACTGGGGCACCTCTGAAATCCCCGTAGAATCTGGACCTCTTGTCCTGTTGACCCTGCTCTCTGCCTCTCTATCGATAGCCCTCAATCCGATGAGCTATCTCGACCACCAGCTGATAGGGAGTCCACATCTCCACTTCTCGGGCCATGTTGGACCTAATACCGGAGTGTATCCCTGCTACAAATCTCCACACTCTCAGCATCAGTAGGCAATATCATAAGTGCGTGGCGAGACAACTCTGAGAATCTAGCCTCATAATCTGTCACTGACATCTGTCCCTGCTCCAACTGCTCAAACTGATATCGTAGCTATTTCCTCTTAGAGGGTGGGATATACCTGTCTAGAAACATTTGAGTGAACTGCTCCCAGGTGATAGGAGGAGAATCTGCTGGCCTACTAAGAATATAGGACTCCCACCATCTGCGAGCTCTGCCCTCTAGATGGAAGGTAGTGAAGTCCACACAATGGGATTCCAGTATCCTAATGTTGTGCAGTCTATCCCTGCACCTATCAATAAAGTCCTGGACATCCTCGCCCCGCTCACCCCCGAAGAATGGAGGTCACAACCGAGTCCATCTATCCAATAACTTCTGCGGATCTCCGTCCGCAGCTAGACTGGGCTCAGGTGCTGCTGCTACAGGTTGGGCCCCACTCACGGGTAGTGTACCCGGGGTATGATGAAGTGTTGCTGTCTGGCCTGTAGCCTGGGCAGTAGGGGTCTGGGCTCCCCCTCCTTCCTGGAGATGTGGCAGGATCTGCTGGAAATAAACCAGCCTGGGACATAGTGTCCATGAACCGCATCATAAGACCCATGATCTCCTGGAATCCTGGCGCCGTCCTAAATTTCATTGGGGAAAGACCTGCTGAGGGAACCTCACCCTGCTCCTCCATAGTAGGGTCCTCTGGTGGTGGTATGACTGGAATAGCTCGGGGACGCCATCGTCCCCTACCTCGGGCCGGTGCCCTCCCTCGACCGCTGCCCGGTGCCCTCCCTCGGCCTCTGCCACAGCCTTGAATAACGAGGGTAGCGGCCCCTCTCGGGTCTGGAACATCGGATGCACGCGTCCTGACCATCTGTGAGAGAATAGAAGAATGAAATTTAGTAAACCATTGACTGCACGATAGAATAAAAATAAGGAGAGGTTTTCCTAACACCTTATAGCCTCCCGAAGATATGTACAAACGTCTCCATACTGACCCGCAAGACTCTACTAGGTTTGACCGTGACTTGTGAGACCTACGTGAACCTAGTGCTCTGATACCATGTTGTCACGACCCAAAATACTAACTCAGGTCGTGATGGCGCCCAATACGTGCCAAGTTTTTTAAAATTCAAACATTAATTGAAAAAGATACCAAGCCATTTCCAGGAACTAGTGTCACAAGTCCTACGGGTATACTAACATAATATACAAAACATAATATACAATTCCAGTGTTTGAAAGAAATAGATGGGAAATAAGAAAAATAGAACTCCATGGTGCTGCCGAGGATCGTCAGGAGAAGCAACTCACCGTGAAGTCGGGTCCAACTAAGATCAGAATCGAGCTCCGGTCTTATAACTAGATGCACCAGCCTCAGAACCTATACAATTAAGTACAAAAGTGCAACATGAGTACATAAACAAATATGTACTCAGTGAGTATCCCGCCTAACCTCGAAGAGGTAGTGACGAGAGGTCAACTTGACACTCACTAAGGTCCAACAAAATGATTAGCAAGATATAATATCAGTAACGGACATACAAGGATGATAAAAGCAGTAAACATTTAAAATAACAGTAATTCAAATAAATACGGGAAGTAAATATACAACTTCTACCTCATTATTCTTTTCTTTCCTTTAAAAATTTATCTGAACACTCAAAATCCATAACAAAATTCTTAACAATTTAACATGCGCATACAGGATAAGGACAACCGTCCTGAGCCATCATAATGATCACATCTATGCACTGCCGAGGGTCGAACGACCCGAACCATAATATATATATATATCTTTCAATCTCGATGTGGCTTACGGCCCGCTCCCATGAGAGTGGGGGAAATAACACTCCGCTTGCAGAATGTAAATTGCGAAGCGGTCACATGCACACACGATCCACACATTTATTATTTATCAATTACTTTTCGTGAAAAATTCCTTAAAATTACTTAAATTCCATGATCTCAGGAAAACAAGCCTCATGTAACATTAATTCACTAAGAATATAATGCATTTCAAGGAAAACATAAAACATGGTGTAAGTCTAACTACCCGGACATAACAATAATAGCCGCTACGTACGGACTCTCGTCACTTTGTACGTACGTAGCCCCAAAAGTTATCACATATAGCATTTAAATCACCTAGGGGGACAGTTCCCCCTTACAAGGTTAGAAAGGAGACTCACCTCGTGCAGAATCTACTCCCCGGAACAAGAACGCGCCCGAAACTCCGGACTCTACACCCTAGGACTCGAAACTAGCCAAATGTTATACAAATACATTAATTTATGCTCAAAGTATGGAAATTCTCCTACTCCTTTATTAAATTCACCATTCTTGAAGAAATTCTAAAATCTAACCCTGGGCCCGCATGCTCAGATTCCAAAAATTCTCGAAGGAAACACTCACCCATAGCCTAAGGATAATTAATATACGATTTTTATTTGATTTCATAGCTAATTCACGGGTAAATTCTTAAATTATCGAAAGCCCTAGGTTACTACCCAGTTCTTGATTTTTCACTAATTAGCTGATTAAACTCAACTAGGAATTCATGCGTTATCAAGNATATGTACCCAGTGAGTATCCCGCCTAACCTCGAAGAGGTAGTGACGAGAGGTCGACTTGACACTCACTAAGGTCCAACAAAATGATTAGCAAGATATAATATCAGTAACGGACATACAAGGATGATAAAAGCAGTAAACATTTAAAATAACAGTAATTCAAATAAATACGGGAAGTAAATATACAACTTCTACCTCATTATTCTTTTCTTTCCTTTAAAAATTTATCTGAACACTCAAAATCCATAACAAAATTCTTAACAATTTAACATGCGCATACAGGATAAGGACAACCGTCCTGAGCCATCATAATGATCACATCTATGCACTGCCGAGGGTCGAACGACCCGAACCATAATATATATATATATCTTTCAATCTCGATGTGGCTTACGGCCCGCTCCCATGAGAGTGGGGGAAATAACACTCCGCTTGCAGAATGTAAATTGCGAAGCGGTCACATGCACACACGATCCACACATTTATTATTTATCAATTACTTTTCGTGAAAAATTCCTTAAAATTACTTAAATTCCATGATCTCAGGAAAACAAGCCTCATGTAACATTAANGGATGCACGCGTCCTGACCATCTGTGAGAGAATAGAAGAATGAAATTTAGTAAACCATTGACTGCACGATAGAATAAAAATAAGGAGAGGTTTTCCTAACACCTTATAGCCTCCCGAAGATATGTACAAACGTCTCCATACTGACCCGCAAGACTCTACTAGGTTTGACCGTGACTTGTGAGACCTACGTGAACCTAGTGCTCTGATACCATGTTGTCACGACCCAAAATACTAACTCAGGTCGTGATGGCGCCCAATACGTGCCAAGTTTTTTAAAATTCAAACATTAATTGAAAAAGATACCAAGCCATTTCCAGGAACTAGTGTCACAAGTCCTACGGGTATACTAACATAATATACAAAACATAATATACAATTCCAGTGTTTGAAAGAAATAGATGGGAAATAAGAAAAATAGAACTCCATGGTGCTGCCGAGGATCGTCAGGAGAAGCAACTCACCGTGAAGTCGGGTCCAACTAAGATCAGAATCGAGCTCCGGTCTTATAACTAGATGCACCAGCCTCAGAACCTATACAATTAAGTACAAAAGTGCAACATGAGTACATAAACAAANAGCATGAGTACATAAACAAATATGTACCCAGTGAGTATCCCGCCTAACCTCGAAGAGGTAGTGACGAGAGGTCGACTTGACACTCACTAAGGTCCAACAAAATGATTAGCAAGATATAATATCAGTAACGGACATACAAGGATGATAAAAGCAGTAAACATTTAAAATAACAGTAATTCAAATAAATACGGGAAGTAAATATACAACTTCTACCTCATTATTCTTTTCTTTCCTTTAAAAATTTATCTGAACACTCAAAATCCATAACAAAATTCTTAACAATTTAACATGCGCATACAGGATAAGGACAACCGTCCTGAGCCATCATAATGATCACATCTATGCACTGCCGAGGGTCGAACGACCCGAACCATAATATATATATATATCTTTCAATCTCGATGTGGCTTACGGCCCGCTCCCATGAGAGTGGGGGAAATAACACTCCGCTTGCAGAATGTAAATTGCGAAGCGGTCACATGCACACACGATCCACACATTTATTATTTATCAATTACTTTTCGTGAAAAATTCCTTAAAATTACTTAAATTCCATGATCTCAGGAAAACAAGCCTCATGTAACATTAATTCACTAAGAATATAATGCATTTCAAGGAAAACATAAAACATGGTGTAAGTCTAACTACCCGGACATAACAATAATAGCCGCTACGTACGGACTCTCGTCACTTTGTACGTACGTAGCCCCAAAAGTTATCACATATAGCATTTAAATCACCTAGGGGGACAGTTCCCCCTTACAAGGTTAGAAAGGAGACTCACCTCGTGCAGAATCTACTCCCCGGAACAAGAACGCGCCCGAAACTCCGGACTCTACACCCTAGGACTCGAAACTAGCCAAATGTTATACAAATACATTAATTTATGCTCAAAGTATGGAAATTCTCCTACTCCTTTATTAAATTCACCATTCTTGAAGAAATTCTAAAATCTAACCCTGGGCCCGCATGCTCAGATTCCAAAAATTCTCGAAGGAAACACTCACCCATAGCCTAAGGATAATTAATATACGATTTTTATTTGATTTCATAGCTAATTCACGGGTAAATTCTTAAATTATCGAAAGCCCTAGGTTACTACCCAGTTCTTGATTTTTCACTAATTAGCTGATTAAACTCAACTAGGAATTCATGCGTTATCAAGTCTTGAGATGAAATTTACTTACCTTCTAGGGGTTGGGTCGTGGAGCTGTCTTCCCAAGCTCTCATAGTGTTTAATGTATGAAAGAGAGAATAAAAAAATGAGGAATCCCGTATTTAAGAAACACACTGTCTGACAGTGTTTCCGCACCTGCGGCTCGAGGACCGCACCTGTAATCTCGCACCTGCGAGCAAAGGCTCGCACCTGCGGAAATGAGCGAGGGAGCCTAGGCCCGCACCTGCGGCTCCGCTCCTGCGGAACTTTTTCTGCACCTGCGAGAAATGGCCTGCTTGCTGGGGGCCACACCTGCGAGGCTGGGACTGCAGGAGCGGTCCCGCACCTGCGACTGGCCAACCGCACCTGCGGTCAACACCAGAGCAGGTGCACCAGCAGCTATTTCAGCTAGTTTTTGGCCTCGTGTGGTGTTCGGGAGGCACCTGGGCCCACCCGATCCCCCGTCCAAATATGTCAACAAGTCCCAAATCATAATACGGACTCGCTCGAGCCTTCGGAACACCCAAAATAATGATAAAACTCAAAATCACACCCCAAAACCCCTAGAACCAAACTTAGGAGCTTTAAGTTTTCTTGATTTCGCTAACAACGCGCCGAACCAACCTATACTACTCAGAATGACACCAAATTTTGCAGGCAAGTCATAAATGACATAACGGAACTATTCCCGGTCTAGGAATTCCGTTCGGACCCCGATAACAAAAAAATACGTCCCAAACCACAATAGGAACTTAAGGAATTTCTTGTTTCAATATTGGGTCCCGAAACGCTCCAGCGTCATCAGAAACCCATTCCGAACATACGCCCAGGTTTGAAATCATCATACGAAGCTACCAGAACCGACGAAACTCGATTCCGAGGTCGTTTACCCAAAATGATGACCGAAGTCAAACTTATCCTTAAAGGCCAACCTTAAGGAACCAAGTGTTCCAATATTGCTCTAAACACTTTTGAATCCCGGACCACCGGCCCCCGCAAGTCATAAATCACAATAAGTCGCTATGGGAAGTTTCATTTAGGGGAACGGGGTCTGATAATGCGAAACGAACGGTCGGGTCGTTACACAATGTCTAATGGATGAGCATACAAGTAATGCACGTAACAATTAAGGCAGGGAAAAAGACAATATAAGAAGAACGGGAAGGAAACATGCAAAAACAGATAACTTGGCAGCGCATAAGCACTCGTCACCTCACATATACGCCGCTCACATAAATTTCATATAGAAAATAGGTCGAGGGTTCCTAATCCCTCGAGTCAAAGTTAGACACAACACTTACCTCGCTCCACAGGCCACTCAATGCTCAATTACCGCTTTTCTTATAGAATCCACCTCCAAACCATTCGTATCTAGCCACAATTAACTCAATTACATCAAATATTGCTAGAGGAATCAATTACAATGCATAAATTTTGATTTCCCACACTTTCCCCCAAAAAGTCAAAAATCGACCCCGGGCCCGCTTGGTCAAAACTCGAGGTTCGGACCAAAACCCATTCACCCCCGAACCCGATTATGCAATTAGTTTTGAAAAATTGCCTCTAAGGTTCTAGGATTTGAAAATTTGAAGAATGGGACGCTTAAGTCTTATTTCATCAGCTGCACATATCGCAAATGCGAAACACTCACATTTCTGCTGCCTTCGCAAATGCGAACAAATGTTCGCAAATGCGGAAATCGTAGGATCGCATATGCGACCTATTTCCTTGCAAATGCGAAGAATCCCCTTCCCCAGTCCCCATCACAAATGCGAGTCTATTATCACAAATGCGATTACTAGCCTTCTGCAAATGCGACCATACTGTCGCAAATGCGAACCTAGGCTGACCTAGGCATATTTCGCAAATGCGAATAAATTGTTCACAAATGCGAACCTGACAGAAGATGGGGATGTTTGCAAATGCGAACACTAATTTTGCAATTGCGAGATCAGAGGCCAGTTCCCAGAAAATGCAGACACCAACAAAAAATCTAAGTCTAAATCACTCCATAGCCTATCCGAAACTCACCCGAGCCCTCGGGGTTCCAAACCAAACACACACAAAAGTCTAAAAACATCATACAAACTTGCTCGCGCGATCAAATTGCCAAAATAACACGTAGAACTATTAATTGAACACCAAATCGAATGAAATTTTCTAGAACACTTTGAAATTTCTACTTTTACAATCGGATGTCCGAATAACGTAAAATCAACTCCATTTTTCATCAAATTTCACAGAAAAGTCATAAATATGGCATTAGACATGTATCGGGTTCTAGAACCAAAATACGGACCCGTTATCCAAAAACTCAAACTTTGGTCAAACATTTCAATTTCATCAAGCTTTCAACTTTCAAATTCCGACATAGTCCGATATCTCGGGCTAGGGACTTTTGATTTAAATTCCAGGCATACGCCCAAGTCCCAAATCACGATACGGATCCACCGGGACCGTCAGAGTACGAGTCCGGGTCTGTTTACCTAAAATGTTGACCGAAGTCAACTCAAATGAGGTTTTTAGGCAATTTTTTTTATATTTATCAGTTTTTAACATAAAAGCTTTTCGGAAAGATGTTCCGACTGTGCACGCAAATCAAGAAAGGCTAAAACATGAATTTTAAAGGTTTCAGATCACAGAATTAGGTTTAAATCATATCAGGTCATCATAATATTTTAAATAGAATAATATTGGTTTATTAATTCCTCAATTGATAAAGTTTTTGTACATAGTAATGTATGTGATTGATGATCAATTACAATATAATGTGTGTGTGTATGAAATTGCTCATCTACCTAATTATAACTTAGAAAATTACCTTAGATAGATGAATACAAAAGGTAAAACGTCTTGACCGATATTTATTAATCTATGTGAGTTGTAATTAGTTATAAAACGAATGAATATATAAGACGAAATGTGGAATTCGAATAAAATAAATGTGTGTGTGTGTGTGTGCGCGCGCGCGCGTGTGTGAATAAAATATATGCTTATAATTTATTAAAAGTAATTAGTTAATATAATTATTTATAAAGTTTATGCTTATAATTTATAGCTATTTATAGTAAGTATATATGTGAATAAAATAAATGCTTATAGTTTATAATAATTTTTTATAGTTTATAATATTTTAAGATATAAAAACACAAAAATAATTTAGTTTTTGTTAAAATAACCAACTGAAGTTGATCGGTTAAGGGTTAAACACAATCAACACGCGGTCACTTAGTGTACTGACCGACTTTACCAACCAACTCGGTTAAGGGTTAAACACAATCAACACGCGGTCACTTAGTGTACTGACCGACTTTACCGACCAACGTTGGTCGGTAATTCTAATTCTAGATTCCAAATACGGGATTTCACTCATATTTCTCTTACTCTCTTCTCAATATTTTCTAACTCCCCGCTATCTTCACCCTCACACACACAACACCCTTACCCCTCTCCTTCTCTATTTTTACGCCACACAAATCACATTCCCCACCCCACTTTGCCACTACCCCTGCCGCCGCCGCCACTGCCCGTTGCTACGGCCTCCACTGCCCCTCCCCCTCCTAAAATTTCCAAGTTTCGAATTGAACTTACATTGTTTGTATAATTTTAATGTTTTGTTATTTTGTTATGAATTAGTTAAGTTTGTTTAAATTTGAGTTTTATTGAAATATAGGGTTTAGCTCATGTTAAAATTGAATTGAATTGAATTGATTACCTAGGGTGTAAATTCAATGTTTAAGTTTGTATTGACTTGAGTAGTTTAGTTAAGAGTTGGATGTTTAACTTTGAATTGAGTTGTGTTTTTAGGATTTGTTCTTGTGTATTGAACTTTTAGGATATTAATTGAATTTTTAGGGGTAAATGTTGAACTTTTCGGATAGAGTTTATGTTGTATGTGGTTAATTGAATTGTTTAGTGTATTAATTGAATTGTTTAGGGTATTAGTTGAACTTTTAGGATATGAATTGAACTTTTAGGGGTAATGGTTGAACTTTTTGGATATGAATTGAACTTTTAGGGATAATTGTTGAACCTTTGGGTGTAATTATTAAAAATTAATTATTTTAATTAACTAAAACTTATTTAATTAATTTATAATTGTAGAATAAATTAAGTAGTTGCAATACTTATGGAAATATCTCAATTATTTTATTTGTATAGATGGAACATCGTACTTGGATGTACAATAGGAATTATCCTAATTGGTGAGGATTTGGGGAGGATTTTGCAGAAGGGTTTGATGACTTTATTAAACAACAACGGGTGTGGGTTCAAGGTGGTAATGGCAACCAAGTTGGAGATATTGATTATTATGGTGCGGTGAAAGAAATATTACAACTAGAATATACAGGTTGGATATATAAGAAATTGATACCCTTTAGATGCAAGTGGTTTGACCAAATCTAACAAGAGGTACAAAAGTACACCGCCAATACAACATAATTGAGGTTAATCATACGAGGGAGTATGATCACTGTGATCCTTTCATAATTACACATAACGTTAGGCAAGTGTATTATGCTCCTTATCCATTGCGGTGGAATAAGTCCAATTGGTGGGTTGTAATAAAAAATAAGCCTGTCGGTAGGGTTAAAGTCGAGAATGTGTTAGATGTTTCATATCAAAACGATATCTCTAGTGTTAACCAAATAGTGAACGATCAGTTAGAAAATGATTTGAATCATCCTGAACGCATATTGGAATAAGTTGATATAAATGAAGTAACAATTATAGATGATGAGGACGAAGAATCAACTGATGAAATTCAAACAAGTGAGGATGAGGAATTCTCGGACAAGGAACAATACGTCGACGGGGATTAAAAAGTTGGATTTTTAAAAGCATTCTCGTGTTATAACTAGTTTCTTATATGTTTCAGTCTAAATATGTATTATATTATGAAAATGGCAAGCAAGGGTCAAGGTAACAATGACCCTACTAGTTCTCGAGGTCGAGAAAAGGCTAGGAAGGGAAAGAGGAGGGTAGAATCTAGGGATAATAATACTCCCTCTTTTCTACCCTCTTCAGAGATGCCTATGTCTTATCCTCCACCATATGGCTATACTGAGCTGCCACATCATCATGGGGCCTACACCTTCATCCATACACCAGGTCTTCCATCACAGGGCCATAGGACTATACGTTCGACATACACTCAAGCTGCCTCCCAGCCACGTGGATCGTAACCATCTGCATTACAGCCACGTGGATCGTAGCAATCGACATCACATCCACATGGATCACATCCCCACATATCACAACCACATGGATCACAACCATCCATATCACAACCACTCGGGTCACAGCCATTAGTATCACAACCACATGGATCGCAACCAGCTATGTCGCAATCACATGGATCGCAACCATCTTCATCATCGACTCCATAATCAGGACTTCGCCTGCGAGACCGTCGCTCTGATCCCCCTACCCATCCACAAATGCCTCTGATACACATGCTGCGGTTGATGATCAAGAGGTAGTGCATTATGATCGCTATGGGGGTATCATCATAGTCCTTGAGGGTAACGGGTAAGAGTTATTTGTTATTTTTGTGTTTATTGTTTTATAATATTTTGACTAATATATTCATGTGTTTTTATTTATTAATTCATGCCGAGTAAGCATACTACGAAGATAATCACCGATGCGATCAAAAAGCTTTATGATGGCCCTTATGCGACTTGGACTGATTTTCCATACTCGCTGAAGGAGCAAATTTTCAATCAGTTTAAGGTATAAATGTTCTTTTAAGCAGTTAAATAATTTATATTTATGATTTTTTCATCTAATATTTAACTTTTAAAATGCAGAGCAAGTGTGTATGGGAAGACCGCTATAGCGAGGAAGTGGCTGCAGATTTTTCATCATAAAGCCCGCAAGAGATTGGCGAATAATTTCTCGGATGGTAGAAAGAAGAACAAGGGGCATGACTGGTGTCTGCAGCATTTATGGGATGATTTGTTAAAGCAATGGCAGGCCGAGAAGTTCTTAAAGATGAGCAAACAAGGAAAGAAATCTCACTAATCCGAGAAGGGAGGCTCCTTGCACACTGGGGGTGCTATCAGCATCAGCACAATAAGAAGAAGATTGATAATTGCTTAAATTATTTTACTTTTCTAAGTATATCAATTTTATTTATTAACTAAATTAATTTGTTTTCAGGAAAAGAAGTGTTTGAATCCAATGAGACATGATGAGATATACAGGGAGATGCATATTTTAAAGAAGAAGAAAGAGGGGGATGGAGATAGGTGGATCGAGGAATATGGAGAGACTGCATATGTAAGCTTTCAATTTTCTTTAAGTGTTAAAATTTACTTTAATAAGAATTTTTAAATATTAATTTAATTTAAAATAATATAGGGTCGCTATCAAATTAACATGGAGGAATTCATTCGTAGTCAGCCAACTGGTGAATCGGGCGAGCCAACCCAACCTTCAGGCGAGGATGCTGAAAGAATATGGTTGGAGGTTGTTGGCAGTCCAAAAAGGGGGAAGGTATATGGGCTTCCTAAGAAAACATTCCGTCGATATAGGTGTAGAATGCAAGGAATAGGGACTTCCTCACAGGGCGAGGAACTTAATAGGGAGAGCCTCTCGGCTATGCAGGAGATAGTGACAAAGACTATATCCGAGCTAGAAGCAGCCAAGGAAAGAGAAAGGCTTAGAGATGCTCAATTCCTTGGTATGCAAGCTCAGATCAGAACTCTCCTTCTACTGGAGCTTTTCCGTTGCCTTGGTCTCGTAAGTCATCGCTAGATACTCGTCCTCCACGTGATCATTCCTCCCATCCTCCCCGTGACCGTTCCTCCCCTCCGACCCATGATCGTTCTTCCCGTACTCCACAAGACCGTTCTCTATACAGTCTTGTAGATGAAAGTTCATAAGATGGTGATGATATTGTAGAAACACCCCTTGACCAATACTTTGATATACTCTGAACTAGACTAATAGCAGTTTTTGAATTAGATTGAACAATTTGAACTTGTTGTAATTAATTAGTTTTTGCTTGGTTTTGGATTGTGATGTTTAATTGAACTTTATTTTGCTAGTTTAAAGTATTAATTGGATGTTTGGTTGTTGTTGTTGTTGGATGTTTGGCTGGATTTGTGATAAATTAGGGGTTCTATGTGGTGAATTGGTGGTTATTAGATATGAATTGGGGGTATTGGTATGCTATTTTTATTTGGCAGGTGGTGTAGCTATCAAAAATGGTATTTTTGTCCAAAATTAATCCCAGAAAATGACCAACCTTGGTCGGTAACTAATAAAAAAAATTTAAATTGCAAATTACTGACCAATGTTGGTCGGTTAATGCACATTGAATTCCAAGAAATTCAACATTACCGACCAACATTGGTCGGTAAGTTGTCTGCCCTGTCCAGATTACCGACCAACGTTGGTCGATATGTTTAAATTTTAATTATTTATAAGAAAATATATTTCCCTATACCGATCAAAATTGTTCAGTAAGAAAAATTAATAAATTTAAAACACCGACCAACGTTGATCAGTAAAATTAAATTATTAAAATAATATTCCGACCAATGTTGGTTGGTAAGTCAATTAAATTATCAGATGGTCGTGTAGAGAATACCGACCAATGTTGGTTGGTAATTTCTGAACGAATTTGGTCGGTATGTTCTTCCGACCTTCAAAATACCGACCACACGTTAACGATCCCGTTTTGGACGGTTATTAGCCATTGCCGACCGACTTTGGTTGGTTTTTGTGGACGTTTTTTCCCAGATTTCTAGTAGTGTATAACTCTGTTGTATTTAAAATTACTTCCCAATTAAAATTATGTGGTGAAGCTATAAATAATGATGACTTGTTGGAAAATACTCTTACGACTTTTCATGCCTCAAATATGGTGTTACAACAACAATACCGTGAAAGGGATTTCATAAAATATTCTGAGTTGATCTCATGCTATCTTGTGGCTGAGGAACATAATACTCTTTTGATGAAAAACCATGAGGCACACCCCGTTGGATCTACTCCATTTGCGGAAGCGAATGTGCTAGCAACACGTGATGAGTTTGAAAGAAAACAAAAGACTTCAGGGCCATATGAATGTATGTGACATGGAAAAGAACGATATAATAATCGTCATCATTGTGGTCATTATAAACGGGAGAACAATATGGGTTCTAAAATAATCCTTCAAGAGGCAAAGGCAATAATTGTCATCAATGTGGTATGAAAGGCCAATGGAAACATGAATATATGCCCCTGAATGTATTGACATGCTTCATCAAAACTCCCTCAAAAGAAAGGCTAATAATGTTAGAGCCTATTCTGTTAGTGCCTTGGTGGAATCGCACTTGACCTATCGTAATAATGCTGAAACGGGGCCTTTAAATAAATATGATGATAATGCCGAGGCAAATTGTTTACCTTGAAAATGGTAATTAGAATTATATTTAATTTTGTGATTCTAAAAATATGTGATCTATTTTAATACCAGTTGTGTAGTAGATTCTAGGTGAGATATGAGAAAACAAAATAAGAGTTAAGGGTGATGAGATTAGGCAAACCGAGCTGCGGAGAGACGGGGTCTCGAGCTTGGTCGGAATGGGCCTCGGGGTCGAGCTTTAGAGCTTGACAAAGGGCTATCGAGAATGATATAGCAATATTGAATACCTTTAAGATGGCATATCTTTGATTAATAACAAGTAATAAATGAAGAACAACTGATGAACACAATAAATGAAAAGCAATAAATCAAGGGAATAAATATAGACAATGTTTGAATTAAAGAGCAGAGAATGTTCTTGTTCTTGTATTGAATACCATGTATCACATGTCTTACAAAGTGAAAAGGGTCCCCTTTATATCTGAGGGGGAATCCCAACATAGTACATGTGTAATTATTACAAAAGAGAGATGACTGGTACAACCATTTAATGCCACGGTACGGGCTTGTACTATTTTGCGTACTTGGTCAGCTTTAACCACGTGCTTTTTGGGAGTTTCCTGCCTTTCCATGATGGTCTTCGATCTACACTGCTTCGGGGTCGAGGACCCTCGATATGCCCCCTCGATGCCAAAAATCGAACCTAGCCTTCTGAGTACCGTAATGATCGTAAAATCGGGCTCTCCGATTTTAGCCATATCCAGATAGTCCCCGCGTTTCTTAGAATGAAGTGATAAGAAACGGTCTTGACTTCTTGCCTCTTCGACATTCCTATTATGACGTCAGTTTCTTCAGAGCATTAAATGATGTGACATAAAAAGCTGCACAGAGGTCACCGTCAACACAATTCTAGAGAAGCCCACGAACCGTTATTGGTTCGACTTTCCTGCTTCAAGCATGCCTAAAGGGATTCTATAAATACTTCAATCACTTGCCTTTTCATAATTTTACATCTTCAACTCTTCAATTTTTACTAAGTGTTTCCTACTCTTACCTTCATTCTGCGTATTCTTCTTCATCTTCTTTCTTAAAAACTCAATTATAACCATGGAAAAAACTTCCAAAATGGTACCACAAAAGGAGGGAGCC
This sequence comes from Nicotiana knightiana, assembly GCA_005239525.1. Classification (NCBI taxonomy): domain Eukaryota; kingdom Viridiplantae; phylum Streptophyta; class Magnoliopsida; order Solanales; family Solanaceae; genus Nicotiana; species Nicotiana knightiana. The sequence goes on along the minus strand of ML434601.1, from coordinate 27,005 downwards.
GCTTCTTCATCACGCCCGTCTAAGGGAAAGTCAAAAACTCCTCCTACCATCGAGCAAAGCATCTCTGGCCCTTTCGACACCGTCTCCGATTTCACGATTGAAAACCCCCCTTCTACACCGGGCCGATGCGAGCCCATGTCTCGATATATAAATGTAGTATCGGATATAGAGAGGGTAAAACTTGACTGGCGTTAGGGGGAGGCGGCCCGAGTAGAAATCCCTACAGCTGACGAATGCATAATCATGCATAAGGCTGGCTTTCTCAGCGTATATACATACCCTTTTACCTTAGGCCCCCTAGATTCTTCCTCTCCACCGATTGACCTGTTGATTCTCGATTTTTGTCATCACTATTGAGTGACACTCGTTCAGATTTATCCTTCTTTTTGGAGGATTGTATACATGATTCGACACATTACCAACATGGTTGAGGGAATGACTTTCACCTTCGACCACTTGATCAGATTTTACAGCCCTCGTCTCTTCCGAGGGGGCCTAATTAAGTTGCACCGTCGATCTGCCAAGGTGTTCTTCGCCTGCATCGATGAGGATAAGGATCGGGGATGGATGAGACGAGTTTTTAGAATCAGAACTTCGGATAAAAATGATTGGCAGAATCTTGACCAACAACCACTAACAGCTGACCTTTAGTCTTCCCTTTCAAAAAAGTTCCATCCAATCCAATGAAAGGTCTCAAACCACTCTTAAACCCAGACTTCATTGCTTGAAAACAAATATACATCCTTAAAAACCTCCTTTTGCCTTCTTCAAGAGCATCTTTTGATAAGTTAATTATCACATCACTCCCAGGATTGCTAAGTTTCGATTCATTGTCATATGCAACAAGTTTATTATATTCATCAGTAAAACTATCTTCAAGTTTCTCCAAAATAATTTTTTTCCCTTTTGCACTTAGATTCACTTACATTTACATTAAAGGAAGCTTTCAAGCTTTCCCTCATCTCTTTAACCTTAATTTTGAGGTTATCTTGCAAGACTTTTTAAAAGTAAGCAGCTACTGTATTTGCATTAACTCTTTGATTTTCAAATGCAGGTTCACATGTGTGCTCGGGCTCTAATGTCTTGAATTTAATACCGCCCCCTGAAGAATCCTAAGATATATGGCAAACAAAGGGGCAGTCACCAACAAATATGTACCTAAGCCTTGTAGGGTCACTTTTAACTTGTTGCAAGTCATATCCATTTGCAAGAGAATATATGTTGATCATTTTCCTAGCTTCAGGTATATCTTTAAATGTAATTGACCTTTCTAACTCTTTATAGTCAGTTAACTTATCATTGATTTCCCTCTTCTTTTGTAAAAGAATGCTCCAAATCATCAAAACTTAATTCAGGAGAATCAGAATCATTTTCCTCACTATCATTATCACTACAATCAGTAGCAGCTTCAACTTCTACTGTGTGTGACTCACTGTGAGTGACTATATTAGGTACATCAATTGCTGGTTCACACTCTTCTACAACAGACAAATTAATAACATTACAATGTTCACTAACTAACTCCAATAGAGTCCTAATCCCAACATCCCCATCTATTTCAGAATATCGACCAACATGACCCTTTACTATTAATTGCTGCACCCCTATATACCCAAACTTTGTATCAAATTCAGCAACTAAATCATCATAAGAGATCAAGTTAGAGTCAAAACCTTTATTGATGTGCACATACTTCTCTTTATACATTGGACGTGGCTTACTAGTCCATTCCCCACCATGATGAAAAACTAACTCAACTAGCACCATCTATAAAAGTCTGCATAGTAACCATGAATAAAGTTATTACAGCCTACCATAATAAATGCATAAAGAAGTAACAAAGACAAGAGATATAGAAATAATAAATAAACAAAACAGTAGCAGAAAAAAAGGGAATAAGGAAAAGGGAAAGCTTGAAAAAAAGAAACAGTAGCAGAAAAAAAGGAAATAAGGAAAAGGTACAGAGGTAGATGAATAAAGAAATAAAATTGAATGAGCTACTAAAAATAAGAAACGGACACAAGCATGCATATGGGGGACCACATAATAAAGTATTAGACTCCCACCTCAATAAAATAAAGACATGCAAGAGACCCAAATGAGAATCAACTTCAAAGTAAATGTAGTTGAAATAGGGGACCAAATACAACAAGTCAACTATTTAAAAATAGCTCAAATCCTTTTTCAGTTAAAAAACACTAACAGGGACAACTCTTTGAAATCCTAAACAAGAGTAAGTTATTCTAAAATAACTACCAAACATCATCAAATCCACCAATATACCCCAACTGACCAACAGAATCAGACAAATAATTAGGGTATAGAGGTGAAAGTCACATGCAAACACAAACAATGACAAAAATATAGTCAATGAAAAACACTAAACGACAAATCACATCTGAGACAAGAAAAACCCTAAACCACGAAACATAGTCTAAAAACCCTAACTTTAACATAAAAGAAATGTGAACCCTAATACAAAAATGCTTGATTTATAAACAACAAGCAAATGTAATTAATAGAAAAGTTCAGATTTTGGGGGGAAAGCTTACCTCGAAGAGCATTCAACAGTGAAAGCTGATGATTTTCTTGAGAACCTTCCACAGTCTTCTCTCTCGTTTTTATCGAATGGATGTAGACCAAATGACCCTGTTTGTTAATTTGGACGGGTCTATCTTATTTATTTAGTGGGCAAACGGGTCACGGGTAGGAGACGAGATTCAAATGGGTGTTGTGGGGTTTTAATTCTAGCGGGACCTCCGACGTGGCATATGACATGGCAGCTGAGTTGGACAAAATAGATGTGGTCAATTGCCACAGTGTCAAACTGGTAGGAATAGGGGTATTTTTTCAAAGTTTATTAACGGCAGGGACGAGAATTGCCGAAAAGTATAACGGGTAGCACAAGTAACCAATAAACAATAGTAGAGGGGAAATTTTGGACCTTTTCCCTTCTTTATAAGTATTTTCGATGGTGGTGTTTTTTGACATAACACTCTTGTGCTGCCTTGGGGAAGGCGTATTGATGAGACCGTCCCCTCTTGGTGAAGAAGAGGCGTCGAAGGCTGCCTAGGACAAGAAAAGGAAGAAGGAGGCCTTGGCGGAGTCTCCAAAATCCAAAAAGGCAAAGGCTCGGAAGCCCAAGACCGATGCCACGGTCCTATACCCAATGGTCGCTGAGAGCCTGCGAGCCGAGGAGGAGAGTGATGATACCTGCCGTTTAGTACAAAGGGAAAAACGAAGCGTTGATGCTTCGAGAGTTGTTGGGCAGTCGTCTACTGAGTTGGAGGCGGCCGATGCGGACCCACCCTGTGCTGAGGAGACCCTCGAAGAGGGTTTGGGTGCAATCCCCGAGCTGCTTGTCAGACATGGCACAGTCCGTGTTGATGATCTCAGAGGGCTTGCTACTAGATCTTTTCGGGGTCGGGAAGAAGCCTCGATGGAGGCTGATGTTGCCGGTGGATTTCACTCGGGCCCGCCGTTTTCTCCAGGGGATATACGAGATGCCCAAGACAGGAATGTCCCCGGCTTGGGGACCTCTTGTGGAGAGGATGACGCATTTAGAGACTATTTCGAAGGTGTAGAGGAGGAGACCGATGTTGATGCCCCCGTTTCCCTCGAGAAGGCCAAGAGGCTCCAAAAATAGGTGAACTTCTTTAAATAATATGCTATTCTTCGACTTCTTACCCTTTGTTTCTAACTTTCTTCCTCTGTTCTGCAGGTCAAGAAGTTGTATGACCAAGACTTCTCCAAGATGCAAGATGAGTTGACTCATCGTGGAGAGGAGCTTGAGAAGCTTATATCGAAGTCGGTTGAGCTGGAGGCTCTATGTGCCCGAAAAGAGGAGGAATTTATCAACCTCTGGGCAGGCTCGGAGAGAGAGCTCCAAGAGAGGGCCGACTTCACTGAGCAGGTATTCTGGTACTCACAATTTTATCTTTCATAGCCATACTTGGTGTTAATCGGCTTATTTTCTGTGTCTTTCATATTAGGTAGAAGGATGCCTTGGTGGAGCAGCTCCGAGAGGATGTTGCGGCCAAGGACGCCGAATCCTTGAGCTAGCTCAGCTAAATGACGTCGTGGCTTCGGAGAGGGACACGCTTCAGGGGAAGCTAACCTCGATTCAAGACCTTGTTCGAGGTGCTCAGGAGGAGGCTGCTGCACTATCTGCAACCAAGTATGAGGCCGATGAGTTCGTCTCTTCATACAAAAGGGATGCTGCTACCGTGAATGACTGGGCCAGGGAGATATCCGAGAAGGCCGAGCTAAAACTGGCTCGGGCAGTTTCCCATGCTTGCATAAGCGCCAGGAGACAAGCCTTCGAGGAAGTGAGCACTAAGGGTGTCGACCTCTTTGCCGAGATCGAAGAAGCCAGGGCCCTAGAGGAAGAATCGACAATGCCAACTACCTCAGATGAGGGCTCCGAAAGCGGCTCGAACAACAGCGAAGGCGAAGAGTATTCACCTACTGTTTTGCTTTTTTCTTTTTCTGTATATGGGACCTCGGGAAATTTTTGTAGAAACACCCTTGTAAATGCATTTTTGAAATAAAATATCTCTTTGTTACATATCTCCCAAAATTGCCCTGCAATGCTTACGCAAAAGTTGACTTTCAAGCTTCGATTTTAGACCTTCAGAACCCGTACTTGTAATAATAGATCCCCTCGAGATCGGACACGTTCTCGAGGCTAGCTCGGCATGAGAGTTTCGATCCCTCGAACGCCTTGTGACAGTGTCATTCATGTGACATGACCGTGAAGTGATCGAGGTGGCCCCGCCGGCACACTTCCCCAAAAGCTATAATAACTTTGCCAGAATTAATTGGCCTTCAAAATAGTTTAATGGCATCCACTTCTTCTATATATATATACTTGCTTCCTATTCAGTTTAAGTATTGCAGCTTTGCCAAACTTGACTTTCTCTTTAACGTTCTCTCTCTTTTCTCATCTTGCGAAACCGTTTGAGATTTCTTCCTTTTTGCCTTTGCTTAAGCAGTTATGGCTGCCATGCCCGAATCCATTCACCAAGAAGAGGAAAACCTTACCTCTGCATCTTGCTCGGCCGGTAGTACTCCGCCAGCATACGACGAGTTAACCTTGAGCTACTTTGTTTTGAAGAAACATTTTGCACTAGAGAAACCCTTTGAAACCCCGGGCCATCGAGAGCATGCGTCGTGGTTCATCCGATCGATAGAAGAAAACCACCTCGAGGCTGTGAGGTCAGACTGCGGCTGGGGGGAAAAGTGATGCTGCAGATACCTTCTCGAGAAGAGAACATCATGACCTATGTGGAGTGATTCTTGAACGTGTATACGTACCCATTTATATTGGGCCCTCTCGACCTCCTTGTGCTCGAATTCTACAAAAGGTACCGAGTCACCCTGGCTCAGATTCATCCGTCCTTTTGGTAGATACTGCTAATGATGAGGTACTTTACCGAAAAGGTTGAGCTCTAGTTTACCCTTAGCCACCTTATTAGATTATATCGGCCTCAACATCTTCTAGGCTTGATTTCATTACGACGCCGGTCCACCACGCCTTTCATCGCCAATGATGATGAGGACAGGAACGGAGGATAGATGAGTCGATTTGTCTGAGTGAGGACCGTCGACATTATTCCTGCGGAGTTCCTGCCATTTCCCAAAAAATGGAACTTCAAACGTAAGTACCATGTCGTACCTTAGTGTCCTTTACTCTAACCGATTTATTAGAGTGTTTCTTTTTCTTTTTCTCAGGGGTCCCGTGGATGCCGGAGGAGGTCCCCGATCTTGCAGACTGGACTCGGAGGCTGGCAGCTTTCTCAACATATGACAAACGCAAATGGCAAGAGTTGACAAAAGGCAGATGGAAGCAAAGCACCATGATATGAGCCATGTGGTTGCCTTTTGAGTAATGCTTTCTTTTATGTGTACTAACTCTGCCACCGCAGGTGTTGGTGGATTCTCCAAGGTGAGATCGTGTCCCTTCGAGGAGAGGGAAGGCCCGTTGGTTTCGGAGCCGAGGGAGGATAATAAGCGAAAAATATCCTCTACAGATGAGGACATTCTCAATGAGGTGGGGCTTTCCCGGAGAAGAAAAGGAGATGCCGTCACTGAAGAGGACTTCATATGCGTTGGTTATTCCGTGGATATCAGCTCTCCTTGGGAGGGTGGTTCTTCATTTATGGCTCGAACCAAGGGCCCTCCCGAAGTCTCCGATCCTTCTGGTCGGGACCTCTAGCCTCGGAAGAGAGATTCCACGAGAAGGAAAGAGCAAGAGTATTTCATCATCGAGGGACGCTCGGGGCCATGGGATGCCTAAATCAAGTGGGTTCTCGAGCGATCATATCCCCATCGAGAGCGGTTCAACTGGGGTCGATGGGACCAGGCCAGTAGACGCACGCTCAACTTTTGAGGAGGCTCAGCGGCTCTGCTCCGTGGTGAGTTTTGGCTGATTTTGTTGGCTTTTCAGCTATGAATCTTTATTCTTTGAACTGGAGCTTCTTTTCCATAGGTTTTTGAGAACCTCAAGTTCGAGCTTCTTCGTTGTGACACCAGGTTGCGGGAAGCTTTGGGAATGGAAAAATCTCTCAGGCTCCTTTGCAATAAGAAGATGAAAGAGTTGATACATCTTCGGTCGGAGATGCATCTGAATCGAAACAATGAAGGTAATCTCGAGCAACAGGTAACCCTTATCCTGAAGGAGTAAATTATTCCTTTCCCGCTTTTGGGAACTAATGTTTCGGTGCTTCAACTGCAGAGAAAACGGAAGTGCTGGAACGCCTTTGGGGTGAAGTCGGGAAAGTAAATTCTGAATGCGATGCATTGAAGGTGCAGATAGGTGTTCATGTTGTGGCCCAAAGTAATTCCTTGGCCAAGGCCTCTGCCCTTGAGGTACAACTTCATAATGCTCGATAAAGTATCTCGATTCAGATGAGCAGGATTGTCAAGCTCGAGACTGATCTTTTGAATATGAAGGCCGAGGTCGTGGACGCCCGGGCTGAGGCTGAAGAAGTTCAAGCGAAGGCCGATAAGAAGGTGGCCATTTATTTGAAAGATGTTGTTGAGTCTCGGGCCGAGCCGAGGGGAGCTTTTGACAGAGAGAGGAGGGTCAATGAGTAAACCCGATGCATGTCTCGGAGGGAGACCTTCGAAGAGATTTATGTTAGGGGCTTTGACCTCTCGGAAGAGATAAAGCAGGCTGAGGCGGACGAGATCGACGCCAAGTTTTTTCTTTCCTCTTGAGCCGATGCTGATATTTGAAGGCTGCCGGGAGAGCTGGTCCGAGGGGCCGTCGAGGGAACTGGTCCCGAGAGTGGGCTACATTTTTCTTTCTTATCCGTTGTCTAAAAACTCATGTGGGAGCGTTGTAAATGTATATTTGTAATACATACATACATATATATATATATATATATATATATATATATATATATATATATATATATATATATATATATATATATATATATATATGTATATATAAATTCTTTGGTGTTTGTGTTTTTTTTGCCGATAATTAGCCCGATGAATTGGACTTCGAAATGAAAACCCTTGGGGTTATAAATTGGCCCTGTGGCTTTTTTAGGCTGGCCCGTGGGCTCTTACGCATTGGGTTGGTACGACCTTTAATGTAGCTGGTGACTCGGGCTCTTAGACATTTGGCCCTGAGGCGCTTTAGTTAACTGTTTAGGGCTCAGTCTCTGAGTCAGGTTTTGACTCGAGCTCATTGACCCTTAGGTTTTTAAATCGGCCCTGAGGCTCTTTGGGTCGGTACGACCTATAGCTGGCGACTTGAGCTCTTACGCGTTAGGTCGAGATGACCTTCGGTGTAACTGGCGACTTGGGCTCTTACGCATTTTGACCCTAAGGTGCTTTAGTTAAAGTTTAGGGCTCAGCCTCCGATTCGGGTTTCGACTCGATCTCATCATCCCTTAGGTTCTTAAATCGACTATGAGGCTATTTGGATCGGTACGACTTGTAGCTGGCGACTTGGGCTCCTACGCGTTAGGTCAATACGACCTTTAGTGTAGCTGGCGACTTAGGCTCTTATGCATTTGGCCCTGAGGTGCTTTAGTTAACCGTTTAGGGCTCAGTCTCCGAGTCAGGTTTCAACTCGAGCTCATCGGCCCTGAGGCTCTTTGGGTCAGTACGACCTGTAGCTGGCGACTTGGGCTCTTACACGTTAGGTCGGTATGACTTTTATTGTAGCTAGCAGCTTGGGCTCTTACGCATTAGGTCGGTATGACCTTTAACCCGTTCTTTTCGATGTTTTTTCGAAGTAATTGGAGGTTTGTGATTTTATGGCGACAGTCGGATGTCTCCGAGTCGTATTAGTTTGGCCGGAGCCTTATGACGGTTGTCATCGTATTTGGTCGTAGCCTTTAGTCCCCGAGTGATATTTCCTCGGCGTCTATATTGAGGGTATGCCTTTTTAAGGGTCTTACAACTTTGAATATATACCCTTGACTTTGATATCGGGATTATGCCTTTTTAAGGTCTTGCAAATTTGTACATGCCTTGCTTGAGGTCTTACAATTTTAATGTTGCCTCGTGGAGGTCTTACATTGGTGCCTTATGGAGGGCTTATGAGCTCGAAGTTTCCAGCCATGAGGGCTTATAGCTTCGAGTTTTTGATGACTCGATGGGGTGACTGTCGAGGATAGTCCCCGAGTCGGGATTGATATTGCCTCATGGTGGGCTTATATTGGTGCCTCATGGAGGGCTTATGGGTTTGAAGTTTCTAGCCCTGAGATCTTAAGGCTATGAGTCGACTGTCGAGGACAGTTCCTGAGTCAGAGTTTATATTGCCTCATAGAGGGCTTATGTCATTGATATTGCCGAATGGAGGGCTTATGAGTTCAAAGTCACCGGCCCTGAGGTCTTATGGCTTCGAGTTTTGATGACTTATGGGGTGACTGTCGAGGACAGTTCCCGAGTCGGGGTTATGCCTTTTTTAAGGTCTTACAATTTTGAAGTTGCCTCGTTGAGGGCTTACAAGTTTGGGCATGCCTCGTCGAGGTCTTACAGATGCAATATTGCCTTATGGAGGGCTTATATTGGTGCCTCATGGAAAGCTTATGAGCTCGAAGTTTCCGGCCCTGAGGTCTTATGGCTTCGAGTTTTTGGTGTCAGTCCCCGAGTGTTTGGGAATTTTCTGGCCCTAGGGCCGTTTCTTGTGAAAATAGCAAATTTCTTTGACGCGCGAAGCGTTTTGATAATAAAAGATTCTTCTCCGCTTACTTGGTACAAGTACATATTTTTCACCATCGAGGGTTCGATTATTCTATGTAGAAACGGTTCATTCGACCGATTGGTCCTATACATTATTCTCCTGTCGAGACCCTCTTCGGCATGTTTCAGTGATCTCTCGGGGGGATGCCCTTCAGTATTTGAGGTTGATCGAAGAGAAGCCTTGAATACTTGGTGAGTTCTCCTTAGGTAGCATATGGGTGTTGCCTCGTTAAAAACCTCATCGGTAAAACCCGTTTGGGATAAAATTCGACGTGAGGGAAAAAGAGCGCAACACATGCTTTAAAACTTAAGTCCTTCGAGCTGGAGGGTGCTCTGATTCTTTTTCAATAGAACACCTGCACATAGGTTAGTGTAAAGCGTGTAGGAAAGAGGAAGAGGATTGTACCTTAACTGTGGTGGCGTTCAAGCCTCGATATGCTTCATTTACTTGTTTCGAGGACGCGACACGGTCCTTGATTCGTTCATCGAGGATGCAGTTTGTGATTTCTACTTGGCTACTTGCTTGTTTTTTGGCTCCTTCGATGTAGAAGGTGCCGGCTTCGGTGCCATATTGTGTACTACGAACATTTCTTTTGCTGCGTGTTGTTCCCCGTACACTATTTTTATTCTATCCTTCGTAGGGAACTTCAACATTTGATGAAGGGTCGACGACACCGCCTTCATACTGTGAATCCATGGCCTCCCAAGCAATGCATTATATATCATGTCATCTTCGATGACAATAAAATTGGTATCTTGAATTGTACCGGCCACGTTGACTGGGAGGACGATTTCCCCTTTCGTTGTCTCGCTTGCCATGTTGAATCCGTTGAGGACTCGAGAGGCGGGCATGATTTGGTCGAGCAATCCGAGTTCCTCTACCACCCTCAACTTAATGATGTTGGCCGAGCTACCTGGATCCACGAGCACATGTTTAATTTGAAATTTATTCAAAAGAAAAGAAATTACCAGTGCGTCATTATGAGGTTGAGACAAGGTCTCGATGTTCTCTTCACTGAATGAAAGGGCATCTTCAAGGTATGTAGCTCCGAGTTTGATTTTCCCTGGTGATGGATACTTTTGTTTGCTTAAAAATGGGTCCCTAAGGGACATCGACTCCACCAATAATCATGTGGATGATGTGTCATGGTTATCTATTTCATTTTTCTTGTTCGCTTCTCTTTCCCGAAATTGGTTTTTAGCTCGGTCGTTGAGGAACTATCGAAGATGCCCTTTGCTAATCAGTCGGGCCACCTCTTCTAGAAGTTGTCTGCAATCCTCGGTTCTATGACTGTGGGTACCATGATATTCGCATATCAAGTTGGGGTTCCTCTGCGAAGGATATGATAGCGCGGGTCTTGGCCACCTGGTGTCCCTGATTTTACTTATAGCCGAATACGATGTCTGAAACATCAATGTTGAAGTTGTACTAAGATAGACGGGGTGCCTCTACCGGCCTTGTGTGCCTGTCGAACCCTGCTTTGTTCAAAGTTCCCGAGGATTCTATCCTCGGTCCATCCTTTGGTCACTTCAAGGTATGTTACGCCTCGGGATATTTCTCCAATTTTCTATGTATGGTTGATACCTTTCTTTGCTTGGACTCGGATCTCTTTCTGGGAGCCTCGATTACTTTGTTAAGAGCCTGCTGGGATACACCGAGCCCGAGGGGGCTTCCAATTGGTCATCCTCGACTCTGATCTTTGACTAATACCTTTTGTGCACATCCGCCCAAACTACGGAGGGATACTCGATTAAGTTTTTCTTCAACTGCTTTGAAGCTATCGAGCTTCGTTCATTCAAGCCTTAAGTGAAGGATTGTACTGCCCAATCATTAGAGACCAGTGGTAATTCCATTCGTTCCAGTTGGAAGCGGTATACGAACTCCCTCAACATCTCATTCTCTCTTTGTTTGATTTAGAAGACATCAGTTTTCCTTGTAGCGACCTTAATGGCACCAGCATGTACCTTCACAAAGGAGTCCTCCATCATGGAAAATGAATCTATCGAGTTCAGGGGCAGGTTATGATACCACATCATGGCCCCTTTGCATAGTGTTTCTCCAAAATTTTTCAATAAGACAGATTCAATCTCGTCATTTTTTAGGTCGTTCCCTTCAACAGCACAAGTGTAAGCTTTAATGTGCTCATTGGGGTCCGAGGTCCCATTGTACTTCGAGAGATCGGGCATTCTGAATTTCTTCGGGATGGGCTTCGGGGCTGCACTTGATGGAAATTTTGTTTGCACGAACTTTTTCTAATCTACACACTTCAGAATCGGGGGTGCACCCGGGATCTGATCGACCCTCGAGTTATAGGTCTCCACTTTTTCGTCGTTAGCTTCTATCTTCTTTTCGCCCGATTCAATCCTCTTTGTGAGGTCTTCGAGCATCTTCATAATGGCGGGGTCGGCTGCTGACCCATTATTGCTCGACCTTTCTGGTTTTTTGACTCGAGGAGCCGTTTCTGGTAGTGCTATGCTTGGGGTTCTCCGATGGCTTTGTTGATGAGCAATAGCCACTTATTGTGCTTGCCACATCTAAAAAATGACATGAAGGATAACTTCCCTTTCCTTTTGAGCAGGGGTTACTGTGCTTCACGCTAGTCTCCTTCAGGCACACTTCCGTCTGCATGAGAGCTCACATAGAACTGTTGAGCGTTGCTTGAGCCTTCATCGATAGGGATTTGCGCTGGTACCCCTTCAGGGTTTTGCGGTGGTACACCGGCACCTGAAGTAGCTGCGCCATTCTCTCTGTGATCCTCAGGACCGTTGTTTTTATGTTCGTTTACTGAGTTAGACCTTTTCTGACCTGAAATGGAAGATTCTTGGACAAGAAAAAGTGTAAAGAATAACTTGTGTTTTTAGAAAACTAACACTAAAACCATCACTATTATTTTTAGCCCCACGATGGGCACCAAACTATTTACCTTGAAAATGGTAATTACAATTATATTTAATTTTATGGTTCTAAAAATACGTGATCTATTTTAATACTAGTTTTTTAGGCAGTATATGCTAGGTGAGAAGTGAGAAAATAAAATAAGAGTGAAGGGTGATAAGATTAGGCAAACCGAGTTGTGGATTGACAGGGTCTCGAGCTTGGTTGGAATGGGCCTCGGGGTCGAGCTTAAGAGCTTGACAAAGAGTTGTCGAGAATGATATAGCAATGTTGAAGACCTTGAAGATGGGCTATCTGTGATTAATAATGAGTAATAAATGAAGAACAACTGATGAACACAACAAATAAAAAGCAATAGGGAATAAATATAGACAATGTTTGAATTAGAGATAAGAGAATGTTCTTGTTCTTTTATTGAATATCATGTATCATGTGTCTTACAAAGTTACAAAGGTCCCCTTTATATATGCGGGGGAATCCCAACATAGTACATGTATAATTATTACAAAGGAGAGATGGATGGTACAACCATTTAATGCCACAATACGGGCTTGTACTATTTTGCGTACTTGGTCAGCTTTAACCACGTGCCTTTTGGGATTTTTCCGCCTTTCCATGATGGTCTTCTATCTACACTGCTTCGGGGTCGAGGACCCTCGCTATGCCCCCTCGATGCCAAAACCCGAACCTTCGAGCCTTCTGAGTGGCGTAATGATCGTAAAATCGGGCTCTCCGATTTTAGTCGTATACACAAATCATACTTTTAAAGGTGATGATTTTGAAGAACACGATGATATTACTCATTTGGAAGTTGGAGACTTCTTTGGGGATCAAAACTAAAGTTTGTTCATTTTACTAGGAATCCAATTATGTTGTACTTTTATTTTTATGTTTTAATTGTCTTGTTCTTTCTTAAGTTATTTTAATTTAAAGTAACTTAAGTTATTTTATAGTGTTGTTAGGTTTTCGTATTTTCTACAATGTACTTTTTATGAAGAAAATGAATTCTAGTCTTCAGTTGGATCCAACATTAGTAATGAAGATATATGTCTTCTGGATAGTGCTACAACTCACACTATACTAAGAGTAAAGAAATATTTCTCTTATTTGGTTATGAAAAAGGCCTATGTGAATATAATATTAGGCAGTACAAAATTAATAGAGGGCTCTGGAAAAGTGACTTCACTACCTGATGGAAACATATTGGCTAAAAACGACGCCTTGTATTGTAGTAAGTCTCAACGAAACTAGTTGAGTGTCAAAATTATTCGCCAAAACGGCTAACATGTTGAGACTTCCAATGAAGAAAAGGTTGAATACCTTTATGTTACTACAATAAAATCGAAATATATGTTTACCTGAAAAGTTACCCGCATTTTCCCATGGCTTGTACTACACAAGTATTAGTGTGGTTGAATCACATGCCATAGTAAACAAGAAGTTTACTGGTTTTAATGAGTTTATCATTTGGCATGACCAGTTTGGCCATCCCGATTCTAATATGATGCGCAAAATAAATGAAAATTCACATGGATACATGTTGGAGAATCAGACGATTCTTTAATCAGAAGAATCCTATTATGCTTCTTGTTCTCAAGGAAAATCGGTTATTAGACCATCAACATTTAAGGTTGGGATTAAATCTGGAATGTATACAAGGTGATATATGTGGGTCCATATACCATCCACGTGGACCATTCAAGTATTACATAATTTTATTATATGTATCTACTAGATGGACATATGTGTGCTTGTTATCAACTCGCAATATGGAATTTGCGAGATTGTTGGCTCATAATAAAGTTAAGAGTATAATTTCCAGATTATGCAATTAACAAAATTCGCCTTGATTATGCTGGAGTGTTTACATCTCAGGATTTTAATGACTATTTTGTATCAACTGGGATAATAATTGAGCATCTGTTTGCTCATGTTCACACTCAAAATAGTCTAATAGAATCATTGATCAAATGTATCCAATTGAGTGCCAGACCAATGCTTATGAGAACAAAACTTCTCATTTCAGTGTGGGGTTATGCTATTTTGTATGCAGCCTCCTTAGTACAGTTAGCTTTTTGTTAGGAGTCAAATATTTCCCATCTTAGAATTTTTGGTTGTACGGAATATGTTCCTATTGCTCCACCATAATTCACAAAGATGGATCCCCAAAGAAGGTTGAGGATATATATTGGGTATGAATCTTCTTCTATTATAAAATATTTGGAACCTATGATTGGAGGTTTATTTACAACAAGATTTACTGATTGCCATTTTGATGAATCAGTATACCCAACATTGGGGGAGGGGGGAGAAAATAAGTAACTGGAAAAGGAGATAGATTGGAATGCATTATCACTGTATCATTTAGATCCTCGAATAAATCAATGTGAACAAGAGGTTCAAAAGATAATTTATTTGCAAAATGTTGCAAATTAACTGCAGATGCATTCACTGACTTACCAACGGTGACTAAGTCATATATTCCAGGTGTTAATGCTCCAATTCGAGTTGATTCCCGGATAATATAATTAATTAATATAAAGGAGTCTAGTCCACATCTGAAACGTGGTAGACCAAATGATTTTAAAGATAAAAATCCTCAAAGAAGGAAAGGAGCATATGATCAAGGTGATCATAATACAGAGGTAGTGACTCAAGAATAGCCCCGAGACATAACAAATAATAAGAACTTAGGGAAGGTCCAGGTACCTGATAATAATGAGAGTGCAGAGATCTCAATAAGTTATATCTCTATGGGAAAAGGTAGAACCAAAATCATATTGTTGTTGATAATATTTTTGCCTATAATGTTATTGTGAGCATGTGGTTTTTACTCGCCGTATCGTCCTATAAAAATCCCAATAAATTAATGGATTTTATGAATTTTTGTTGATTTTTCGGTAATTAATTGTGAATCACTTGCATTGTTTGTATATCCATAATTCATTTTTTTCAAAATTATTAAAATTTCGCATTATCAAGGAATTATGAAGTTATTATTAATTAAATAATAGACGAACGACGAGTATCTAACATAATGTAGTCTTTAATCACTAATTACTATGAAAATTAATCATTTTTATTCGATAAATCTTAGATTTAATTAAGAATATATAATTGGTTATTTTATTCTTAATTAATATGTAAATAGATGAAAAATAAGGTTTAAAATTAATTGCTACATTTTTTTTTGGGATTAAATTAGAGTTTAATTTAATTAGAATAATTAAGCTAACTAGTTAAGAAAAACAAAATCGGACCTGGTCCAAGAAAGACCCAGGCCCAAGCCCTATTTCTATACACTCGGACAACCCAGCCCAAACTCCTTACACCCGCCCTGCCCCAGCTTAACCAAAACGACGCCGTTTTAGGCCATGTTCAATCACAGACATTGATCTATCTTTGATCCAACGGCTGGTAACTGACCACCCTTTCCATATTTAAGTGTCCAAACCCCACCCCATACCCTCATTTGATCCGAAACCCAACCCCAACCTAAACTCTAGCCGCCCCCATCTCCTTCATCTCTCTCAACCTCTAACCTAAACCCTAGCCGCCCCTGAAACCCACCGTCGTCCGGCCACCAAACCCCCTCCAATGAACTCCAACTTCCCACCAGACGACCACCATCACCCCCTGTATCACCTCCCGTTATCAACTCCCCTAAAAAACCGATAGATTTGCCTGGGTTTCAAATCTAAGAATCTGAAAACCCCCAAAATTTCTCCCCGACCGATTTGAGGACAATTGATTCATGAAGGTTTGATTAATTTTTTCAAACCCCACCAGATCCGGTAAGGTCCAGTGACACTCTTTCTCTTTCTTGGCCAAAAAACCCCTTTTTACGGGTATCCCCCTCTTCCCTTTCTAACTGTTTTGGTGTTATTCGCATGACCCTGTCATGATTTAGTTATTTTTATTGAATATTTGTGTAGATGTGTTGTTTTCTTTCATCACCTTCCCCCCACCTGTGTATATTTCTTCCTTGTCGTTTCAATTTTAAGCATATTTTCATGACAGTCATATCTTGACTTTTTGTTCTTGTCAATTAAGTAATTAGTTTTCCCTGTTGAATCATACTTCCTAATTTAGGTTTCGTCATTGTCTGCATGTATGAATTTTCTGTCTTGATTCATATTACTTTCGATTTCGATTGATGTAGTACTCAACACATTATGCAATTCCCGACTGTTTTTTCAACCATGATTAATCATTTTTAGGTTTTCCTGTTAGTCACCATTGATTTACTAAAGGTTCTACTTGCTAGCTTTACTTGATTCATGCTTAGTTTTTCTTTAGATTGCCTTCACTGTCGCTACTTCCCACCTTCAATTAATTGGTTACTCTAACTCATCTTCTGAGTTTAGTGTAATCTGAGGGTTAACCCACCACCCAGATTAATCGATTAAATAATAATCAAATTAGATAATTATACACGACTAATTAAGTGTACATTTTAACTAAATAATAGTATAATTGACCTAAGTCCAAGAAGTTTAAAGTAATTGATCAATCTGAAATTAATCAACCCTTGATAATGCAACAAAGTTTAGCTACTAATTAATTAAATTAGAATAGAGTTACTTATTGCCTAATTATTAACCTAACTAATTCCCTTTAATCAAACTAAGATCCTAGAATAATCAGAATAGTTTAAAAGTTCAATTTCATAGGATTAATCACTCAATTGACTAAGAGTTAATAGATAAGCCTAATTACACCTAATGAAATTGTTTAAATCAATTAGTTCAATTAACTACTGATTTAATTCAAATGGTAGTCAATTTGAGTTTAAATTAATTAGGCAATAAGAAATTAGTCACACTTAACTAGTAGACTTAATTTTAAAAAATCATCTAAACAACATAGTTGATCTAAGTCCTAGATAACTAGTTAAGATCAATTAGCTAAGTTTAAGAACAAATGATTCATTCAGTCTCACCCTTAAGTAATTTCCACTTCTAGTAACTAACTTAAATCAATTTCATTAGCACTAGTACTGATTTGAAATATTAAGTTAATCAAACCACTAACTTAACATTATTCCCTGATTACTAAAGAGTAATTCTAGTATGTCCTAAGGGTTAGTATAGGATTTTAATTGAGGAATCTTGGGTGCAACAACCCAAGAACCTTCTAGAATAAGGAAATATCAAGAAATTAGATATTTTAGGGTCAAAATAGTAATTTCAAAAGGGAATAGGGGCTGGAATGTTCTGAAAATAGGCAGCTGTCCAAAAAGGATAAGAGTGACAGCTGCATTGGTACTATTTCCAGCCTATTGGATAAGGAATATGCTTGGCATATCCTATCCCAAATGTCCCTATATATACACACACTTTTTACCACTAGAGGGGATTTGAATTTTTTTTGGACTCTTCTTTGGACCTTTTGGACTGAAAAAAGAAAAATATAACTTTGACTACTAAAAGACTTGAAAAACAGAAACAAAAAGGATTTGGCAGTAGGAGTGGGAAACAATCTGAGCTTAGGTTGTCTTGTAGCTGTGGTTTTCTTTCCTAACGGACTTGGTTTTGGTTGCTGTCTTATTCAATCATTTGGTATTCAAAAATTATCTTTTCCTGGGGTTCTCTACTGTGAGTTTCTTGTTTGTTCGTGGATGCTGTTTGTTGTTGCTGGGCTTCTCTGCTTTTTTTGTTGATTTCCATCTGCCTGACCTTTATTTGGTCAGGCTTTCTGTTGTTATCTTACTCTTAAAGGTATGTAAAACTGAGTTTTTTCTTATGAAATATGAAGATCTGAAATCTGTTGTCTTTCCTCCATAAATCTGCATTTTTATTTATTTAGACCTATTTCTACTTAAAACTGTCGGTTATATGACTGTGCAATCAATGGTTGTGTTGGAAAAACAGCAACGAAGGGTAATGAACTTAACCTCTGATGGTTAAGTTCATCCTACAAAGATGCTGAAATCCTGGTTTGTTCCAGGTTTTAGATATCTAGATACTGTTATGAAACAACGCTAGGGTAGATGAATTTGACCCTCTATAATGGTCAAATTCACCCCATATCAGGTGCTTAAACAGTAGTTTGTCACCCCTTAAGGGTACAAAAAATAGGTAACCAACAGTGGCTTGAGAGTAGGGAATCTGAACCCTTCAAATGGTTAGATTTACCTTCTCCAAAATGCCCAAAGAATCAAAAGTCACAGAACAAATTATGAGATGAATAGGACCTTTATGGAGTTGAATCTAACCCCTTTTTATAGTTAGATTCAGTCCATAAAAGGCAAGAACCTATTCTGTCAAAATGATGTAAGAACATCATCAAGGTTGGGTCAAATCCCTTTTATGGTGTGACTCATCCTGCGAATGCTTAAGAACCTATTGATATTGCTGTCCAAGTAGAAATNGGAGATCTAAACTTAGGTTAATGTGGCATTATGAGATGGAAAGTCTGACCCATTCATGGTCAGATTCACCCAATAATAATGCATAAACAGTTGTAGGGTAATTAGATTATCGTTACAAAGGTATTAAGACAGGAATCTGAACCCAATAAATCGTCAGAATCATGCGTTAAGAAATGGCTAAGGAATGTGTTTATTAAGTCAAGTCGTCTGGTGACTAAGAAAATAGCCAGAAGAATATGGATTATCAGCCTGCACAAGAGCAGCAACGAATCTACACCATTCTTTTGTGGTTACCTTTACATTTACTATTGGGAATGTACAGTAGAAAACAAGGATGTAATAAATTAGTTTTCTTCTGCATCATCTGTAAAGAACGGACTGAACTGAAATTACCATTGTTTTATGTCTTTTCTATTTCATAAAATTAAGTCAGCTTTTCATTTTGATAATTATTGTCGTCATCTGTTTATGGTCAAAACCCCTTCCCTTTTAACTTGTAAAAAACCTCAATATAAACGTGTGATTAAAAGAGTTCATCTTGAGAGCTCCAGATTTGAAAAATACTTGCTTTTCTTCACAAAAAATTCCTGCGATTTTACAAAAGATAACAAAACGGAAAAATCTTGGCTTTCGTCTCCAAAACAAACTGTCTGATGAATAGGGATAAAGTTTATGGTTCAAAGGCGATCGTATGAAGCTTGTAAATACCTTATATCCAGTAATTCTTAAGAAAAAAAATGTAAATAGAAATCTGCCTCTTCCATTCGCCTTATGTGTTCTGAAATTTTTCGAGTTTGCAATACTGTAACTTGTGCAAAAAAGTCAAACAAAGTTCCGTAGATATGAAATTAAATAGCATAAATTTAAGTCGTTTAGGAATCAATTAAAGACTGCACCATAGTTATATATGCTCATTTGACTGTTTAAATAAATGATTTGCAAATTAATATTTCGACTTTCTCTATATGATGGCATGACTTTCTTTATAGATGCATATTTTCCTATCCTTTTTTTTGTAAACTAGCCATAATTAGGATTGTCCAAAAGAGTTGAAACAATCTGGGGCTAAACTATGGCCATAGCCCGAAACATGTTGTCTTTAGACTAGTGAACATCATTTCGGTAATCTTTTTTTAGGAAAAATGATACTTTAGCTTGAAATTTGATGAAATTGAATATTATACCAAAGTTACCATAACCTACACTCGAGTGCGACAACTCATGTCCCCGTCTCCAACTTCGAAATTTTATAAAAATCACATGTTGTAATTGCGGGTGCATTTCATGTGGCGTAGTTATAATATGTCCCGAAAACAAATAAATGCACGACATCGTGACTTATTTCAAGATAAATCCATAAATACTAAAAGCGGTTAAAAATTAAACGGCTGAATGCACAATAGGCTAAAATATGTAAATAATCGGATAATTTAGGCCAAATATTAATAGTTAAGTGACCGTGCTAGAACCACAGAACTCGGGAATGTCTAACACCTTCTCCCGAGTTAACAAAATTCCTTACTAAGATTTCTGGTACGCAGACAACTTAAAACAGAGTCTAAATTTCCTCGGTTTGGGATTTCAATAAAACGGTGTCCCGGAACATCGTCAAAAATCCGGGTGGCGACTCTGAAAATTAAAATAAATCCCAAATCTGAATAATGTCACTTAAAGTGAAAAAACTCCCTTATTACCCTTCATTAACCCCGGGGTAGTGGAAAAGGGAGGTGTGACAGCTCTGGCGACTTTGCTGGGGAGACCGAACCCAGAATCTCTGGTTCAGGGTTCAATAATTCGAGCTTAGAATAACTGTTGTATTTGGCTTTATTATCTGATTTTACATATTTGAACCTAATGTGCTAAATGCTGCTTTTACCGCTTTGATATTATCTGAATTGTATATAAAATTGTGCCGAAACTTTCTTCTCTCTGAGTCTTCTAAATCATCTGGGAAGTGTGCACTTCGTGTGACTTCTTTTCTATTAGAGTCATATCCAAATTTTAGGACGAGGTACGGATAAGTTGCAAAGCCGGCGAAGCTTCTGTATTCCCGGTACGCTGCCCCTGACCTCGGCTCGAGCTGTCCGCTCGGGTAACCCAAGTCTAGAACAATAAACCCCAGGATTTAAACCTAGAATAACATAGCCTCATGCCGGATCCCTAAATAGGAACGCTTATTTGCATCATGTGCATTTGACTTAGGGGACTCAACACAGGGGTTGGGTCCGTCTAGGACAGGTGTACCCGAAATAAAAGACTACCCTGATGCATTTTATTTGCTACATATGCATTTATTTGTCACAGCTTGTGTATCGACCGGCTAAACCAAAATTGAGCAGAAAAACCAAGAGTGAGGTAGAATAGAGAATTTACCCTATTTT
>ML434594.1:2325-91764 GCA_005239525.1 Nicotiana knightiana | reverse complement strand
AAGCTGCTAAAGTTCTGGTGTCATCGCACATGCGGATGGTTTAGCCGCAGGTTCGGACACGCAGGTGCGGAGGAGCTGGTGGTGGATGCAGACTGGCCAGTTTGGTTTGTGGTTGCAGGAGCAGACGTTGTCCGCATGAGCGAGTGCAGGAGAGCTCCTATGTCCGCAGAAGCGGAAGCGCAAATGCGCATTTGTGTCTGCAAAAGCGAGATTGCTTGGTAGAAAAAGGTGGAGTTGGAGGGTTTTATTCAATTCTTCATCTTTTGACCTAGAGAGCTCGAGTTTGTGGCGATTTTGAGAGAGATTTTCAAGGAATTGATCAGGGTAGGTGAATCTAACTCGGATTTTACTATTATACATGAATCCATTATTGTTTTATCAATTAATGGGTATTTTGAAATGGAAAAATTGGGGAAAATTTTGAAAACCTCATAGACTATATTTTGAGGATTTGAAGGTCGATTTAAGATCAGAATTGAGTAACTTTAGTATGGTTGGACGCGTTATCAAATGAGTGTTAAGATTTTGTAAGTTTGTCCAGGTTCTGAGATGCGAGCCTGGGGTTGAATTTTTGAATTAGGTTAAAGAGCTTAGCTTTATCAGACATAATCGATTTCTATAGTTTGTATTGATTGCAGTAAGTTGTTTGTGGCTAGATTCGAGTCGTTCAATAGCTGATTCGTGAGGCAAGGGCTCTACGCGATTTGAGGTAAGTAACACTTCTAAACTTGATACTAAGGGTATGAATCCGTGGATTTCGTGATATGTGGTTCATGTTAAGGTGACACACATGCTAGGTGACGGGCGAGTGGTTGTGCACCACAGTAATTGTGACTTTGTTGATTCCGTGTACAATATTGTTATCAAATCTTATTGCTATTCATGTAATACTTACATACTAGAGTTATTGAGATGAAATCCATGTTAGAAATCATGTTTAGGTTATATGTTTTTTCCGTTGGGACCAGTGAGGTCATTTTTGATGTTGAACTTCAAATTTTATACTCAGTCATATTCATCATTTGCATATCATATCTAAGTCTGTTGTTATTTATTGTTACATCATTTTTCATTGTTAGGGCTGATTGGCATGAGATTTGTGAGCCCGAGAGAGGCTGGAGAGATTGATGACTAAGTTGGGCCTGAGGGTCGGATTGTGAGTGATATTGATGGGATCAGACTGCACCTCATGGCATGTTTTATTGAATCATGATGGTATCGGGCTGCAGACGTAATAGGTATTATTGATTCATGATGGGATCGGGTTGCATGCCGCATCAGGTTTTATTAGCGCTTGTGCAGGTTCCACCCTTATGGAGTCTGACATACCAACAACGAGCGCATGTATCGTACAATGCCGAGTGAATAAGTATGATGAGTGAGAGTTGAGAAAGTCATATTGAGTACTCTGAGAGCGAGATTGCTTGGCAGAAAAAGGTGGAGTTGGAGGGTTTTATTCAATTCTTCATCTTTTGACCTAGAGAGCTCGGGTTTGTGGCGATTTTGAGAGAAATTTTCAAGGAATTGATCAGGGTAAGTGAATCTAACTCGGATTTTACTATTATACATGAATCCATTATTGTTTTATTAATTAATGGGTATTTTGAAATGGAAAAATTGGGGAAAATTGTGAAAACCTCATAGACTATATTTTGAGGATTTGAAGGTCGATTTAAGATCAGAATTGAGTAACTTTAGTATGGTTGGACGCGTTATCAAATGAGTGTTAAGATTTTGTAAGTTTGGTCAGGTTCTAAGATGCGAGCCTGGGGTTGACTTTTTGAATTAGGTTACAGAACTTAGCTTTATGAGACATAATCGATTTCTATAGTTTGTATTGATTGCAGTAAGTTGTTTGTGGCTAGATTCGAGTCGTTCAATAGCTGATTCGTGAGGCAAGGGCTATGCGCGGTTTGAGGTAAGTAACACTTCTAAACTTGATACTTAGGGTATGTATCCGTGGATTTCGTGATATGTGGTTCGTGTTAAGGTGAAACACATGCTAGGTGACGGGCGAGTGGTTGTGCACCGCAGTAATTGTGACTTTGTTGATGCCGTGTAAAATATTGTTATCAAATCTTATTGCTATTCATGTAATACTTACATACTAGAGTTATTGAGATGAAATCCATGTTAGAAATCATGTTTAGGTTATATGCTTATTCCGGTTGGACCACTGAGGTCATTTTTGATGTGGATTAAACTGCAAATTTTATACTCAGACATATTCATCATTTGCATATCATATCTAAGTCTGTTGTTATTTATTGTTACATCATTTTTTCATTGTTTGGGATGATTGGCATGAGATTTGTGAGCCCGAGAGAGGCTGGAGAGATTGATGACTAAGTTGGGCCTGAGGGTCGGATTGTGAGTGATATTGATGGGATCAGACTGCACCTCACAACAGGTTTTATTGATTCATGATGGTGTCGGGCTGCAGATATAACAGGTATTATTGATTCATGATGGGACCGGGTTGTATGCCGCATCAGGTTTTTTTAGCGCTTGTGCAGGATCCACCCTTATGGAGCCTGACATACAACCAACGAGCGTAGGTATCGTACAGTGCAGGGTGAATAAGTATGATGAGTGAGAGTTGAGAAAGTCATATTGAGTACTCTGAGAGCGTGAGTACATGGGAGTATCATTGTGATTCATTGCATTTGACATGCATATTTGTTTATGTAGACATAGAGATGTAACATTCCTCACGCTATTTATACTATGGCATATTTTACCGGTATTGAGCTTAAATGTTGAATTGGAAATCATGTCTATATTTTTGTACTATGTATAAACTGATTATGAGATTTCTCTTAGTGTTTATGTCATTTCCCTGTTATACTTATCCTGTTATTATATGGGTTTGGACTGTACCTTTTTGAGCTCCTCACTGCTTTCAGCCCAAGATTAGGCTTGTTACTTGTTGAGTACATTAGGTCGGTTGTACTCATACTACACTCTGCACTTTGTGTGCACACGCATGTACATCTAGAACCTGCGGTTGCTAGATTTGGAGCATTACCTGCTTGGAGACTTTTTAGGTAGCTGCTTTGGCATCCACAGACCTCGACTTTTCTTCTTGTTCTTCATGTTTTAATTTAAAATGCATAGTTATTTGTGATTTACGGCTTGCCTAGTACTGTGATAGGCGCCATCACGACATGTGAGATATGGGTCATGATAAGTTGGTATCAGAGCATAGGTTACAGAGTTCTCAAGAGTCATGAGCAGGTTTAGTAGAGTCTTGCGGATCGGTACAGAGACATCTGTACGTATCTTTGAGAGGCTATATAACCATGAGGAAAATTTCACTTTCTTGTATTTTTGTCATGCAGATTTGTTGATTCCGAAAACAAAACTTCTATTATTCTATTCTCTCATAGATGGTGACGACACGTGCTACCGGATCGGGCGGACGACCACCAGTACCACCAGCTAGGACCGCGAGAGGCCAGGGCCACAGTAAAGGCTGCGGTGCAGCTCATACATCAGCTAGAGTAGCATCTGTGGAGCCACAAGTTATTCCAGCTTAGGAGGAGATACTAGATGTGGTTGAGCCGGTGGGACCATCTTAGGAACCAGCTGTGCCCATTGTGATTCTAGGCCTTCAAGAGGCTTTGGCCCAGATATTGATTGTATGCACTAGCCTTCCTTAGACAGTATCAGTTCAGCCCGCACGAGCAAATTCTCAAGCCGGGGGAGGTGCTATGATTCCCGCCGCGCGTACTCAAGAGCAGGTGGTTCAGGGACTTCAGACACCGGGGGTACTCCCAGCCCAGCCGTTCATAGTTGCTCAGGCCTCCAGTATTCCTTGCTCAGACAGTTTTAGTTCAGGATGTACCAGCCACTTCTCAGGGTGGAAGAGGTGCTCAGACTCTCGCCGCCCATACTCAGAGCAGGTGGTTCTGGGACTTCAGACACCGGGGATACTCCCAACCCATCCGGTCACAGTTGCTCATGCCTAAGTGGGTCCACCTATGAGTGACGAGGAGCAGAAGAGGCTAGAGCAATTTGGGAGGCTGAGGCCTCCAGCATTTAGTAGGGCTGAGTGAGAGAATGCTCAAGACTTCTTAGATAGGTGCCAGTGGATCCATCGCACGACAAGTATTCTGGAGATTAGTGAAGTCTCATTTACTACTTTTCAGCTATCAGGGGAAGCCTTCAGATGGTAGGAGGCCTATGAGTTGAGTAGGTCAGCCGGCACTGCACCACTTACGAAGCATGAGTTCTTATTTATCTTCTTAGAGAAGTTTGTTCCACAGACCCACAGTGAGGAGTTACATAGGCAGTTTGAGCAGCTATGCCAGGAGGGTATGTCCGTGACCTACTATGGGATGAAAATTTTAGAGTTGTCTCATCATGAATCGGGTTGGTTCCCACATAGAGGGAGAGGATTAAGATGTTCATTGATGGCCTCAACTATGGACTATTCTTTGTCATGACCTGGGATATTGCCTCATGTTCTAGGTTCGACGAGGTAGTTGATATTCCTAGTCGGCTAGAGCAGGTTTGTATTCAGGAGTGTGAGGAGAGGGAGGCCAAGAGACCTCGTGGTTCGGGTGATTTCCGTGGTGTTTTTTCTGGCGGACAGTCCCAACACAATAGGGGTTGTCCTTATAGGCCCGCTCAGATAGCTTATCAAGTCCATCATGGTGAATCAACTATCCATGGTTCACACAGTGCTCATTGGAGTCAATCATCTCTCAGTGCCCTCCCAGCTTAGAGTTCATCTCGTGCTCCATCAGTTCAAGGTTCATCTGTGCCAGGTCCTTCTAGTAGTTATTCTGGTTCTCGGGGTCCGATTCAGTACCTACTGCCATTATTAGAGAGGGGTTGGTTTGAGTGTGGAGAGTTTGCTCATGTGAAGAGGCATTGACCCTGTCTTTTGGAAGGTCCAGTTTAGCAGAGGGGCTAAGCTATGGCTTCTGCACCAGTTACTTCACTACCCGCTCAGCTATCTTGGGGTGGGGCTCAGGCAGCTAGAGGTCTCCCTAAAGGGGAAGGACGATCGTGTGGAGGTCAGGATCGATGATATGCTATCCCTGCCAAGCCAGAGGATGTCGCTATAGAAATTGTGATCACATGTATTGTTTCAGTGTGCCACAAGAATGTTTCCATATTATTTTACCCTGGTTCCAATTATTCATTTGTATCATCCTATTTTACTCGTTATTTAGATATGCCGCATGAGTCCTTAGTATTGCATGTTCATATATCTACACCGGTGGGCGATTCTATTATTGTGGACCGTGTGTGTTGGTCATGTGTGGTGACCGTTGGGGGATTGGAGACGAGAGCTGATCTCTTATTGCATAGTATGGTTGATTTGACGTGATTCTATGCCTGGATTGGTTGTCCCATGTCATGCTATTCTGGATTGTCACGCTAAGACCGTGACGTTGGAAATCCCAGGGTTACCTAGGATCGAGTGGAGAGGTTCTCTAGACTATGTTACCAGTATGGTGATTTTATATCTGAAGGCCCAACTGATGGTTGGGAAGGGGTGTTTGTCATATTTGGCTTTTGTGAGGGATGTTGGTGCTGATACTTCTACCATTGATTCTGTTATGGTAGTGCGAGACTTTTCGGATGTATTTCCTGTAGACCTGTAGGGCATGCCGCCCGACAGGGACATTGATTTTTGTATTGACTTGGTGCCGGTCACTCAACCCATTGCTATTCTGTTGTATCGTATGACACCAACAAAGTTGAAGGAATTGAAAGATCAGCTTTAGGAACTTCTTGATAAAGGGTTCATTAGGCCCAATGTGTCTCCTTGGGTGCACCGGTTCCGTTTGTGAAGAATAAGGATGGTACCATATGGATGTGCATTGACTATATGCTGTTGAAAAAAATTACAATTAAGAACAAGTATCCTTTGCCACGCATTGATGACTTATTTGACTAGCTTCAGGGAGCTAGAGTGTTCTCTAAGATTGATTTCAGGTCTAGGTATTACCAGTTGAAGATTCGGGACTCCAAATATTCTGAAGACGGCATTCAGGACCCGTTATGGTGACTACGAGTTCCTTGTGATGTCATTTGGGATGACCAATGCCCCAACAACATTCATGCATCTGATGAACAATGTATTCCATACATATCTTAATTCGTTTGTCATAGTATTTATTGATGATATCCTGGTGTACTCGCGTAGCCAGCAGGAGAATGCATAACATCTGAGAATTGTTCTACAGATATTGAGACGAGAGAAGTTTTATGTTATGTTCTGAAAGTGTGAGTTTTGGCTCAGTTCAGTGGCGTTATTGGGGCACATGGTGTCCACCGAGGGGATCAAAGTGGTTCTTAAGAAGATTAAGACGGTTCAGAGTTGGCCTAAACGATCTTCAACTACTGAGATTCGGAGTTTTCTTGGCTTGGATGTATATCATCGTCGCTTTGTGGAAGGGTTCTCGTCCATTGAAGCGCCTTTGACCAGGTTGAACCATAAGGGTGCTCCCATTCATGAGGTCGGATGAGTGTTAGGAGAGCTTTCAGAATCTCAAGATTTCCTTGACCACAACTCTAATTGTAGTTTTGCCTTCAGCATCAAGTTCCTATACAATGTATTGTGATGCTTCTTGGATTGGTATTGGATGTGTCTTGATACATGAGGGTAGAGTGATTGTGTTACGCCCCGCAATATTACGATGATGCTACGTCCTACAGTATTATATTACGATGATGCAATGCCTTGCAGTATTACATTACGATGAGGTTACGCTCCGCAGTATTAAATTATGACGATGTTGCACCCTGTAGTATTGTACGTTGAATTTGTCATAAGGTATTTGACATCAGTCCAAGGAAAAGATTACTTGGAGATTATAAGGATTATGCTATTTCTAGCAAGTGACGAGTAAATTCGTAAAGGTGAGAGGGGATCAAGTCAAAGAAAATGAATATTCGTCCATGTTTGGAATGTTGGAATAAAATATGGGCCGAGTGTTAATACTCGGTATTTATTGACTAGTACCATACAAGGTACCATATGACCACGATAGTATGATGTATAAAGTATATTAAAATAAGTAGAATTTTAAGTAATTTGAGGCAATTCTTAATTATGCGGGTAATTGGTTAATTATCGAATAATAGGACATTACCTAGTTAATTATTAAATTGTGAAAATAAGACGTGGTAGCAAGGAAGCTCACAAGACCAATGACTAAGTAGTCATATAGGATTAGTGTCTACCTAACATTAACGTGTAAGACTTTTAAGTGCACAAGTCTTATCCTATTTTCATTTGGACAAAGGAGAACCAGAAACGTTCATAAGTCCAAAAGCAAGAGACTACTTCATCTTTACTTGTATGGACTATGATTTTGTTGTGCTATATCCTAGTTGGCAAGATAAATCTAGAAAAAAAAAAATTTGGTATGAATATTAATGAGGTGATTGAAGAGTGTAAACTCTTCTATTTTGCTCGGCAAGAAACATATGTCATTTCCTAGTCCAAATACTACAAGAACAAAAACTAGACGTTCATAATCCAAAAGCAAGGAACATATATCATTTCCTAGTTCAAATACTACAAGAATAGAAGCTTAATTCCATCCAATTTTGCAATTCCAACGAGAATTTGTAGAATCGTAGCAACGTAAAATTTTTGCGGTCCTATAAGAGTACGATGCAATCTTCTACAGAGTATTACACGGAGTTTTTCCTAATCCAGGTATGTTAAGGCTATCCCATATTTCATTTTGGTATGATCCAAATTATACAGAAGAAACGAACAAATGCACAATTTCCATAAATGACTCTATTCATAGAAGTATTAGAGGTGCCCATGTTCTTGAATTCACATATGTCTTATTGTTCTATCGTCTGTTCATAGGTCTCAAAAACTACTTGTCACGACCCAAATTCCCGACCGACGGGATCGTGATGGGGCCTAACACAATACTTGCTAGGCATGTCGATGTTAGAAATTTACTAACCATTTTATTTTCAAAGTTTACTTAAACATAATAGAACAATTCAAAATAAATACGAAATCTATTACTTTCCAATGAATAACACCATGAATAATAATAATAACCGAATAAACAAGCCGAACCTCGAACTAAATATATATAACCATAAGTTTACCCGGCTCTGGTGTCACAATTCACGAACTACTAAGAATACTAAAAATAATGGGTTGAAAGAACATATCTCTGTTCTGAAAGAAATAAAACAACGTCTATAAAGTAAAGAGAAGACTCCGGGAATCTGCGGACGCCAACAGATCTACCTCGTGTCTCCGAATGAAAATGCGCAGCTACTAAGATCTCCTAACTCTGGCCGGTACCTGGATCTGCACAAAAGAGTGCAGAGTGTAGTATCAGTATAACTGACGCCATGTACTGAGTAAGTGCTGATTCTAACCTCGACGAAGTAGTGACGAGGCTAAGGTGGGGAATTAACAATATAAATTGTGGAATATATATATATATATATATATATATATATATATATATATATATATATATATATATATATATATATAAAATAAAGCAAGAAAGAGATAATAATAATAAACTCGATAGCCAGTCACTTGCAATAGCAAATAAAACAACTTGGATAACTCTTTTAAGATATCAACTATAATCAACTCCTCAAAATTTCCAAGTTTCAATTTAAATCATAGTAAACATCAGAGTATGAAAACCTTTTTAATAAAACCGGAGTTTTTTTTCCAAATCCTTATTTTTGAAAATGAGTGAAACATAAATATTCACCCTTATCGCTCCTTGTTGCGACACGCAACCCGCTCCCACCTCTCCACCCTTATTTCTCCTCCCTATATATATCACCCTTATTTCTCCTGTTGCAGCGTGAAACCCGATACTACCTGTCCGCCCTTATCACGCCTTGTTGCAGCGTGCAACCTGCTCCCACCAGACATATCATATAAGTTTATGTATAAATACTTTCACAATTTAGGCCAAGCCTTTCACAATATTTTTGTATCAACAATTGTAAACAGAAGCTGTAAAACTCATAAACTTCATCAATTATCATTTCACAACAAAACCAACCGGAAATTATATCCATATCGTAACAATGACGTCCATCTCAATCCTCATGTAATATAACAAAACCAAGAGAACAGCTAACACTTCCAAAATACTTGAAACAATACTTAATAATAAGTTAACGAATCCAAATGGACATATAAACATCAATGATCCTGAAACAATTAAGCCCGAAAGCAAATAATTGGAAAACGGGGAAGGGACCATGTTCAACAATAATTTAGTGGTGCATAGATACTCGTCACCACACCTATACACCACACACATGAAAATTCACATAGCAGTTAAGTGGGGATTCCTATTCCCTTAAGTCAAGGTTAAACCAAGCACTTACCTCAATCTCACAAGAAATCATTGCTCTAGCACGACTTTTCCTTTAGAGTTTGCCTCTAACCCGCTTGAATCTAATCACAATTGGTTCAATATCATCAATTATTTCTTAAAGGAATCAACTTTGATGAAAAACTATGGTTTTCCTATGTTTTTCTTATCAAAATACAAAAATCGACCCCGGACCCGCTTGTTCTAAACTCGAGGTTCGGACCAAAACCCGT
Source organism: Nicotiana knightiana (assembly GCA_005239525.1). NCBI lineage: Eukaryota > Viridiplantae > Streptophyta > Magnoliopsida > Solanales > Solanaceae > Nicotiana > Nicotiana knightiana. Next base: position 82,181 of record ML434594.1, on the reverse strand, counting down.
TTACCCAATCTCCCCCGAGCCCGGATATGCAAATAGTTTTGGAATCCGACCTCAATTCGAGGTCGAAATTCCCAAATTTTGAAATTCCTAAGTTCTACCTAAAAACCCAAATTTTTACCATGAAAACTCTAGATTTTGGTTGAAATCTTGTTAAAAGTTGTTAAGGAATGAAAGGAATTAGTTAGAGATCACTTACCAATGATTTGGAGAAGTTTGGGTATTTGAAAAACCGCTTATGGAGGTTTAGGGTTTGAGAGAATTGAAAACCAAGTAAAAAAACCCGTCAAAAATCTGATATAACAGGTTATGGGTCTTGTATTTGCGAACTGGAGTTCGCATTTGCGAATCCTGTGATTTCTGAGGTTTATCGCAAATTTGATAAAAATGTCGCATTTGCGACTAGGTGGCATTTCGCAATTGCGACCCTAAATCTCGCATTTGCGAGATATGGGGCTGGCCTAGGACTTCGCAAATGCAAAGCCTGATCTTGCAAATGCGAGATCAGAGGCCTGCAACACCAGATTTCATCTGTGATGAAATTTTCTAAGTCTAAACACTCCGTAGCCTACACAAAACATACCCGAGCCTTCGGGGCTCCAAACCAAACATGCACGCAAGTATAAAAATATCATAGGGACTTGCTCGTGCGACCAAATCATCAAAATAACATCAAAAATCACAAATTTAACCTCAAAACTCAAGATTTCCTCAAGAACACTCAAATTCCTAACTTTTCAACCGGACGTCCGAATGTCGTCAAACCAACTCTGCTTCTCATGAAATTTCACATATAGGACTTAAATATCATAAAAACCTTGTTCCGGGCTCCGGAAACAAAATACAGGCCCGATATCATCAATTTCACATATTATTTCCTTTCTTTATTTCTTGAATTAACCAGCAGAACAATTTTCTTCAAAAATTGTTTTCTAAGGCTAGGGACCTCGGAATTAAATTTCGGGCATACGCCCAAGTCCCATATTTTACTGCGGACCTCTCGGAATCGTCGGAACACGGATCCGGGTCCATTTACTCAAACTTTTGACCAAAGTCAACTAAAACTAAATTTTAACTCTAAATTTTTTTATTTCTCATATTTTCACATAAAAGCTTTCCGATTTCACTCCCGCACACAAATCGAGGTGATTAAAATTAGTTTTTTTAAGGTTAATGAGCTTTGAATGGAGTCTTAATTTATAAGATGACCCTTTGGGTCATCACAATCTCCGCCTCTAAAACAAATGTTCGTCCTCGAACGAACATAGAAAATTACCAGAACTGGCAAACAAGTGGGGATATCTACTCTGCATGTCCGATTCAGACTCCCAAGTAGCTGCCTCAACATGCTGACCTTTCCACTGCACTCGAACGGAAGGATAACTCTTTGATCTCAACTGACGAACTTGCCGGTGTAGAATGGCTACCGGCTCCTCCTCATAAGTCAAATCTTTGTCCAATTGGACAGAGCTAAAATCTAACACGTGGGACGGGTCACCATGATATTTAAGGAGCATAGACACATGGAATACCAGATGAACTGAGGATAAACCTGGAGGAAATGCAAGTCTATAAGCTACTTCCCCCACTCTATCAAGAATCGCAAATGGCCCGATGTACCTAGGGCTCAACTTGCCCTTCTTCCCAAATATCATGACCTCCTTCATGGGTGATACCCAAAGTAATACTCTCTCTCCAACCATGAATTCCACATCCTGAACCTTACGATCAGCGTAATTCTTTTGCCCTAGATTGAACTGCACGAAGTCGATCCTGTATAATCTTGACCTTATCCAAGGCCTCTTGAACTAAGTATGTACCCAATAACTGAGCCTCTCCCGGCTCAAACCACCCAACTGGAAATCTACACTGTCTACCATATAATGCCTCATAGGGAGCTATCTGAATGCTTGATTGATAACTATTATTATAGTCAAACTCCGCTAATGGCAAGAATTGATCCCAAGAACCCCCAAAATAAATAACACAAGCGTGGAGCATATCCTCCAAGATCTAAATAGTATGCTCGGACTTCCCGTCCGTCTGAGGATGAAATGATGTGCTCAACTCAACTCAACTCAACTCAACTCGGGTACCCAACTCTAGCTGAAGTGCCCTTCAAAAGTGCGAGGTAAATTGCGTACCTCGATCAGAAATAATATACACGGGCACACCGTGAAGGAGAACAATCTCTCGAACATATATCTCTGCCAACCGCTCCGAAGTGTAAGTACTTGCCACTGGAATGAAATGTGCTGATTTAGTCAAGCTATCCACAATAACCCAAATGGCGTCGAACTTCCTCTGAGTCCGTGGGAGTCCAACAACGAAGTCCATAATGATACGCTCCCACTTCCACTCAGGAATCTCTATCTGTTGAAGTAAACCACCGGGTCTCTGATGCTCGTATTTCACCTGTTGGAAATTCAAACAACGAGCCAAATAAGCAACAATATCCTTTTTCATCCTTCGCCACCAGTAGTGTTGTCGTAGGTCTTGGTACATATTTGCGGCACCTGGGTGAATAGAGTACTTAGAACTATGAGCTTCTTCAAGAATCAACTCAGGAAGGCCATCAATATTAGGCACACATATACGACCCTCCATCCTCAAAACACCATCATCTCCAACTGTAACCTTCTTGGCACCACCTTGCCAAACGATGTCCTTATGGACCATCAAATGCGGGTCATTATCCTGCCGATCTCTGATAAGCTCGAATAAGAAAGACCGAGCAACTGTACAAGCTAGAACATGGCTGGGCGAAATGTCCAACTTACGAACTGATTAGCCAACGTCTGAATATCTGAAGCTAGTGGTCTTTCACCAACTGGAATAAATTCAAGGCTGCCCATACTTACTGCCTTCCTACTCAATGCATCGACCACCACATTGGCCTTTCTCGGATGATACAATATCGTGACATCATAGTCTTTCAACAACTCTAACCATCTCCTATGTATCAAATTAAGATCCTTTTGCTTGAACAAGTACTGGAGGTTACGGTGATCCTTGTAAACCTCACATGGCACGCCATAAAGATAGTGCCTCTGTATTTTCAATGCATGAACAATGGCTGCCAACTTTAAGTCATGGACAGGATAATTCTTCTCATGAATCTTTAACTGCCGAGACACATATGTTATCACCCTTCCCTCTTGCATCAATACTGCTCCCAACCCAATACGGGAAGCATCACAATATACCGTGAAAGATCCTGAACCTGATGGTAATACCAATACCGGTGTTGAATTCAAGGTTGTCTTGAGCTTCTGGAAGCTCGCCTCACACTCATCTGACCATTTACATGAGGCACCCTTCTGAGTCAATCTCGTCATCGGGGCTGCTATATATGAGAACCCCTCCACAAAACGACGGTAGTATCCCGCCAAACCCAGGAAGCTCTTGATTTTCGTGGCTGAAGTGGGTCTAGGCTAGTTCTTGACTGCCTTTATCTTCTTGGAATCTACCTGAATACCCTCTGCTGATACGACGTGACCCAAGAAAGCTACTGAATCTAACCAGAATTCACACTTCGAAAATTTTGCATACAACTGATTATCCCTCAAAGTCTAGAGTGCTATACGGAGGTGCTGTTCATATTCCTCCCGACTGCGGGAGTATATAAGAATATCGTAAATGAACACAATTACAAAGGAATCTAGATAAGGCTTGGAAACTCGATTCATCAAATCCATAAAGGTTGCTGGGGCATTAGTCAAGACAAAAGACATCACCAAAAATTCATAGTGCCCATACCTTGTCCGAAAGGTTGTTTTAGGAACGTCGGATGCCTTAATCTTCAACTGATGGTAGCCCGATCTCAGATCAATTTTCAAAAACAGGCTGGCACCCTGAAGCTAATCAAATAAATCATCAATTCTCGGTAATGGATACTTATTTTTTATAGTAACTTTATTCAACTGCCGATCATCTATACACATTCTCATCGATCCATCCTTCTTCTTTAAGAACAAAACCGGTGCACCCCAGGGCGAGACACTAGGCCTGACGAAACCCTTATCAAGCAGGTCTTTCAACTCTGGTGGGGCCATCCGGTAAGGAGGAATAGAAATGGCCTGAGTTCCCGGAGAAACATCAATACAAAAATTGATATCTTTGTCGGGTGGCATCCCCAACAGGTCTGTAGGAAACACTTCGAGAAACTCCCGAACAATAGGCACTGACTCTATTGAAGAAACTTCGGCATAAAAATCACGGATATAATCCAAATAAGCCAAATATCCTTTCTCAACCATGCGACGAGTCTTGGCATAAGAAATCACTCTACTGGGATAATGACCAAGAGTCCCTTTCCATTCTAACCGAGGAAACCCTGGCAAAGTTAAAGTAACTTTCTTGGCGTGACAGTCCAAGATGGCATAATAAGTTGACAACCAATCCATGCCCAATATGACATCAAAATCGACCATGTCAAGAAGCAACAGGTTTATACTAGTTTCAAGACCATCAATAATGACTACGCACGAACTATATACATGATCTACAACAATAGCATCCCCCACTAGTGTAGACACATAAATAGGGACACTCAAAGAATCGCGGGGCACAACAAAATACGAGGCAAAATATGATGACACATAATAATAAGTAGACCCCGGATTAAAAAACTGAAGCATTTTTATTACAAACTGAAATGGTACATGTGATAACGGCTTCGGAGGACTCCGCCTCGGGTCTGGATGGAAATGCATATAATCGGGGCTGGGCCCCACCACCCTGAACTGCATCATCGAGAAGACCCCTGACAGGTGGTCCTCCACCTCTAACGGGTTGGCCACCACCTCTAGCGGGCTGGCCTCCACCTCTAGCATGCTGACCTCCACCTCTAACATTATGACCTCAACCTCTGACTACCTGACCCCGACCCCTGGATGGCTGGGCAGGTGGTGCTGCAGCTGGTGCCGGAACTATAGCACGAGAATTCTGGTACTGAGGCTGATTACCCAAAAATTTTGGACAAGATCTCTGAATGTGCCCATACTCATAACAACCATCCTGATACTGAGGTTGACCCTGACGAACCGACTAACCACGATAATAACTCTGAAGAGGAGGTGCTCTGATTGGGGTTGACTGATCAGAATAAGGCAAGTGAGAGCCACGACCCCCTGAGGCACCATGGGAAGTCTGAAGTGTTGAATTAAATGGCCTGGAAGAATGGCCTCTACCTTGATTATCCCCGCCTCCAGACGAGGCACCGCTGAATCTACCAGAATGGTGAGGTCTCTTGTATGACCCCTGGCTTCCCATCCCAAGAACCTCTCAACTCTCCTGGCCACATTGGCTGCATCCTGAAATGAAATCTCAATCCCTGTCTCCTTATCCATCTGCAACCTGATGGGCTGGTTAAGGCCCTCAATAAATCTCCTAACCCTCTCTCTCTCTGTGGGCAATAATAAAATAGCATGCCAATCCAAATCAACAAAATGATTCTCATACTAGGTAACTGTCATGCCGTCCTGCTGAAGACGCTAAAATGATGATGCTTCTCTTCTTTGGTAGTGATAGGCAAAAAATTTCTCAAAAAAGAGATGAGAAAATTGATCCCAAGTCAGAGCAGGTAACCCAGCTGGTCTAGTCAGCAAATAATCCCTCCACCATTTCTTGGCGGAACCAGTCATCTTAAACGCGGCGAAGTCGACCCCATTGGTCTCCAAAATATCCATATTACGAAGAACCTCATGACAGTTGTCCAGATATTCCCAGGGATCCTCTGAAGTAGCACCACTGAAGTGAACATGGAAAAGCTTGATGAACCTGTCCAATCTCCACAAAGCATCGGAAGTCATAGCTGCCCCCTTAGCAATGGGGGCTGCAACAACTATCTGAACTACCCCAACTGGGTTGGCTGCTGGGGTCTAGATCTGAGGAGTGTGGGTAACAGGAGTCTGGACCCCTCCTCCAGCCTGAGATACGGCTGCTGCAACAGGGAGTGTGCCGGTCTAGGCTACACTCTCCATAAGGCCCACTAATTGGACCAAAGCATCCTGAAGCACCAGGGTAGCAATAAATCCCTCTTGGACCTGAGTTGGTCCAGCTGGAACGATCTGAGCTGGAGGCCCCCCCATCAATCTCAATCTGGGGCTCCGCAGCTAGGGCTGCAGTATGAGCAGTAGGTTGAGTCCTTCCCCTGCCTCGACCTCTAACATGGCCTCGGCCTCTGCCCCTAATAGGAGTTGTTGCTGCTGTAAGACCGGATTGATGGTCAGCGGAATAAGAAGCACGAGTTCTCGCCATCTGCGAGAGGGTAGAAGAGTTCAATCAGTATTTGAGATACCAAGAATCGCACGACAGAGTAGAAATAAAAACTGAGTTTGTTCCTAACTTCATAGCCTCTGAGAGATAAGTACAGACGTCTCCGTACCGACCCCTCAGACTCTATCAAGCTTGTTCGTGAATTGTGAGACCTATGCAACCTAGTGCTCTGATACCAACTTGTCACGATCCAAATTTCCAACCGACGGGATCGTGATGTCGCCTAATACAATACTTGCTAGGCAAGCCGATGTTAGAAATTTACTAACCATTTCCTTTTCAAAGTTTACTTAAACGTAATAGAACAATTCAAAATAAATACGAAATCTAATACTTTCCAATAAATAACTCCATGAATAATAATAATAACCGAATAAACAAGACGAACCTCAAACTAAATATATATAACCATAAGTCTACCCAGGGTCTGGTGTCACAATTCACGAACTACTAAGAATACTACAAATAATGGGCTGAAAGAATATATCTTTGTTCTGAAAGAAATAAAACAACGTCTATAAAGTAAAGAGAAGACTCTAGGAATCTACGGATGTCACCAGATCTACCTCGTGTCTCTGAACGAAAATGTGTAGCTACTAAGATCTCCTAACTCTGGCTGGTACCTGGATCTACACAAAAGAGTGCAGAGTATAGTATCAATACAACCAACCCCATGTACTGAGTAAGTGCCGAGCCTAACCTCGAAGAAGTAGTGACGAGGCTACGATGGGGCATTAACAATATAACCTGTGAACAATATATATATATATATATATATATATATATATATATAAAATAAATCAAGAAAGAGATAATAATAATAATAATAAACTCGATAGCCAGTAACTTGCAATAGTAAATAAAACAACTCGGATAACTCTTTTCATATATCAACTATAATCAACTCCTCAAAATTTCCAAGTTTCAATTTAAATCACAGTAAACATCAGAGTATGAAAACCTTTTTAATAAAACCGGAGTTTTTTTCCAAATCCTTATTTTTGAAAATCAGTAAAACATAAATATTCACCCTTATCGCTCCTTATTGCGGCACGCAACCCGCTCCCATCTGTCCACCCTTATTTCTCCTCCCTATATATATATCACTCTTATTTCTCCTGTTGCGGCGTGTAACCCGATCCCACCTGTCCACCCTTATCACTCCTTGTTGCGACGTGCAACCTGCTCCCACCAGATATATCATATCAGTTTATTTATAAAAACTTTCAAAATTTAGGCCAAGCCTTTCACAACATTTTTGTATCAACGTGTAAACAGAAGCTGTAAAACTCATAAACTTCATCAATTATCATTTCACAACGAAACCAACCGGAAATTATATTCATATCATAACATTGACGTCCAGCTCAATCCTCATGTAACATAACAAAACCAAGAGAACATCGAACACTTCCATAATACTTGAAACAATACTTAACAATAGTTAACAAATCCAAATGGACATATAAACATCAATGATCCTGAAACAATTAAGTCCGGAAGCAAATAATTGGAAAACGGGGAAGGGACCATGTTCAACAATAATTTAGTGGTGCATATATACTCGCCACCTCACCTATACACCACACACATGCAAATTCACATAGCATTTAAGTGGAGATTCCTATTCCCTCAAGCCAAGGTTAAACCAAGTACTTACTTCAATCTCACAAGAAATCACTGCTCTAGCACGAATTTTCCTTTAGAATTTGCCTCTAACCCGCTTGAATCTAATCACAATTGGTTCGATATCATCAATTATTGCATAAAAGAATCAACTTTGATGAAAAACTATTGTTTTCCTATGTTTTTCTTATCAAAATACAAAAATCGACCCCGGACCCGCTTGGTCTGAACTCGAGGTTCGGACCAAAACCCATTTACCCAATCTCCCTCGAGCCCGGATATGCAAATAGTTTGGAATCTAACCTCAATTCGAGGTCGAAATTCCCAAATTTTGAAATTCCTAAGTTCTACCTAAAAACCCAAATTTTTACCATGAAAACTCTAGATTTTGGTTGAAATCTTGTTAAAAGTTGTTAAGGAATGAAAGGAATTAGTTAGAGATCACTTACCAATGATTTGGAGAAGTTTGGGTATTTAAAAAATCGCCTATGGAGGTTTCGGGTTTGAGAGAATTGAAAAAGAAGTGAAAAACTCGTCAAAAATCCGATATAACAGGTTGCAGGTCTCGCATTTGCGAACCCTGTGATTTCTGAGGTTTATCGCAAATGCGATAAAAATGTCACATTTGCGACAAGGTGGAATTTCACAATTGCAACCCTAAATATCGCATTTGCGAGATCTGGGGCTGGCCCAGGACTTCGTAAATGCAAAGCCTGATCTCGCAGAGGCCTGCAACACCAGATTTCAGCTGTGATGAAATTTGGTAAGTCTAAACTCTCCGTAACCTACCCAAAACTCACCCGAGCCCTCGAGGATCCAAATCAAACATGCACGCAAGTCTAAAAACATCATATGAACTTGCTTGTGCGATCAAATCATCAAAATAACATCAAAAATCACAAATTTAACCTCAAAACTCAAGATTTCCTCAAGAACACTCAAATTCCTAACTTTTCAACCGGACGTCCGAATGTCGTCAAACCAACTCCGATTCTTATCAAATTTCACAGATAGGACTTAAATATCATAAAAAACTTGTTCCAGGCTCCAGAACCAAAATACGGGCCCGATATCATCAATTTCACATATTATTTCCTTTCTTTATTTTTTGAATTAACCAGCAGAACAATTTTCTTCAAAAATTATTTTCTAAGTCTAGGGATCTCGGAATTAAATTCCGGGCATACGCCCAAGTCCCATATTTTATTTTGGACCTCCCGGGATCGTCAGAATACAGATACGGGTCCATTTACTCAAAATATTGACCAAAGTCAACTAAAACCAAATTTTAACTCTAAAAAAATTATTTCTCATATTTTCACATAAAAGCTTTCTGGTTTCACACCCGGACTGTGCACGCAAATTGAGGTGATTAAAATTAATCTTTTTAAGGCTAATGATCCTGGATTGGAGTCTTAATTTATAAGATGACCCTTTGGGTCATCACAATACGTAAGTTGATAAAGTTTGTTTCGTGATATTAATCAGAGGCATAATGGTCTTATGATGTACCGAGAGGTTTCATTAACTTATTTTCACGTGCATTTCTTGCATTTACATATGCACATTGACCCATGACCAGACAGTGTTATATACGCGTATAATGTATATCATATTTGTATGGGATATGGGAAAATGTTATGGCGTTATATACGCACCACCACCTAATCAGCTGGTACACATTGATGATTTTTTCCACAGTGGACTATATGATATGATGGGATGCCCTCAGAGGCCTGATGATGTTATGAAACATGTACCTATGCACGACATGACATTCATACGCATATGCATGACACTATAATTATTTCATGATTTACAGAGTTATCCAGACTTACAGGTTAAGTCATTTACTCTATATTTCTTCCATGTTTGTTATGTACTTATTTATGTTCGTTACATACTCGGTACATTATTCGTATTGATGTCCCTTTTTGCCTGGGGATGCTGCGTTTCATGCCCGCTGGTCCCGATAGACAGATTGAGAGCCCTCCAAGTAGGCTATCAGCTTAGTGGAAGATGTTGGTGCGCTCCATTTGCTTTGGAGTTTCTCGTTTGGTTAATATGATTTAGACGTGTATTGCTTTATGGCGGGGCTCTGTCCCGATCTTTATGAAAATTATGTATTCTTAGAGGCTTGTAGACAAATGTCATGTACGTAAAAGATTGTATGGCCTTGTCGTCCAATGTTCAATATACGAGTGGATATTTGATCTTATAGGCCCGTATGTCTTATGTATTAGTTGTTATCTCACGTTGTATTCTACTTATCTCATGGCCTACCGGCTCAGTTATCTACGATAGTATGATATGTTATGTTGGTACTCGGTTGAGTAAGGTACCGAGTGCCTGTTGCAGCCCATCGGTATGGGTCGTCACAGATTGCTTGTGCTTCATGCTAGTTGAATCCTCATGAGAAGAATTACCCCATTCATGATTTGGAGTTGGCAACCATCGTTCATGCATTGAAGATTTGGAGGCATTATCTCTATGGGTGTCTTGTGAGGTATTTACGGATCATCAAAGTCTTCAACACTTGTTCAAGCAAAAGGATCTAAATTTGAGGCAGCGGAGATGGTTGGAGCGGTTAAAAGACTATGATATTACAATTTTATATCATCTCGGGAAGGCCAATGTAGTGGTCGATGCCTTGAGTAGAAAAGCAGTGAGCATGGGTAGCTTTGCATATATCCCTGTTGGTGAGAGACTTCTTGCATCATATGTTCAGGCCTTGGCGAACCAGTTTGTGAGGTTAGATATTTCGGAGCTTAGTTGGGTGCTAGCTTGTGTGGTTTCTCGGTCTTCTTTATTTCAGAGAGCGTCAGTATGATGACCACCATTTGCTTTTCCTTAAGGACACAGTTTAGCACGGCGATACCAAGGAGGTCTCTATTGGAGATGATAGAGTGTTGCGGATGGAGGGTCGGATTTGTGTGCCCAATGTGCGTGGGTTACGTAAGTTCTTGAGGGCTATTGCATTAATCCAAGTGTCGCAAAGATTTATCGGGACTTGAGGCAGCTCTATTGGTGGAGAAGAATGAAGAAAGACATAGTGGAGTTTGTAGCTCGGTTCTTGAACTGTCAGCAGGTGAGTGATCATGACCAACTATGCCTTCTAAAAAGGACTAAGCGGTCATTGTCAATATATTCCAGGTATTAAGCCCAGAGTCGAATCCCACAGGGAATTAACCTACCAATCACAGTTATCAGACACACTCAATTTCACGTACTCAACTTCCAAGATATTTTGAATAACAATTGGTTGTTTTTCTACTAAGTATTACTTTATTAAACTATATTAACTAAGAGCTAACTAAGAATGGGTTGTAAACAATAATGAGAAGGATCTAAGGTTCTGATTTCCCTTATTGACGGAATCCCCTCCTGCTATGTTTCATATAAATTCTCCTAATCGTCTCTATCGATCATGAGCATTCTTCCTACCGTAAATCTATCCTGAGTAATTACGATAATTTACTAGACATACTCTCTCGAGTTACGCTACCTGGCTTTTATTACAGCTCATTTAGATTGAACCCAAGGTTTCGTTATCCCTAATGCCACCTTTAAACCCTTGGTTATTGATTCCTCACATACGTCGGGAGTGATGTTGTTCAACAACTACCTAAATATGCACTCTCTCCCGAGTAATACATACTAAATAGGCACAGCTAATTGAGGATCCTTTCAATTAACTACAACAAGAACGTAGTTGAACAAATAGAGATTAAACTTGGCAAATCTATATTAACATAGAAAGAGTTTAATCCTTCAATAGGTTTCATCAAAACCTTAGAGTAAATGTTTAGCTACTCATAATAAAACAAGATAAAGCAATAAAATAATTCATGATTCCCAAAATAATGATAAAGGAAGAAGAATGAAAACTCTAATGGTGTTTTGATCTTTCTCCCACTTGTTCTTGCCTCCAAAATAAGTCTAAAACAAGCTTAACCTTGACTTGGGCGAGTTTGTTGAGTTTATATAGGGTTAGGATAAGTTTCCCACGTTTTTCACTTAAGCCCCTAGGCTTTCCTGGCTGTCTCCAGGTCGCCTGCATCCGCGAGCCAACCGCGGTGCGACCGCGGTGGATTATGCAGATTCTGTTTTTCTCCTTTGTCCACCGCGGTCATGGTGGACTATTGCCCAGTCTTTCTACGCCTTTTCTTGATCGTTTTCATCTAAACTCTTCTCGTTTGGCCTTGTATGATTCCAAAACACTCCATATTATCTTCCAACTTCGAAGTAACTCCTGCAAAGCACAAAAACCTTTATTAGAGAATTTTGTTATCATTTAGCACTTAAAACATCAATAAAGTATGGTTAACTTAGAACATAAATAACATCTACATCGCATAATATAGGCTACTATCAGTGAAGTACGAGCATCAGAGGCCGGGCAATTTACTTCAGAGGCTTGAGATTCGTAAGTGGAAATAGGAGTGTATCACCATGGACATCATAGTTGGTCTCCCACATACTTTGAAGAAGTTTGATGCTATTAGGGTGGTTGTGGACCGGCTGACTAAGTACGCACATTTCATTATAGTTGGGACTACCTATTCTTCGAAGCGGTTGGCTGAGATCTATATTCGTGAGATTATTCGCCTTCACGGTGTTCTGATGTCCATTATTTCAGATCAGGGAACATAGTTCACATTAAAGTTTTGGAGAGCAGTGTAGCGAGAGTTAGGCACACGGGTAGAGTTGGGTATAACATTCCACCCTCAGACAGATGGACAGTCTGAACGCATTATTCAGATATTGGAGGATATGCTACATGCTTATGTCATAGATTTCAGGGGTTGTTGGGATCCGTTTCTACCTCTTGTAGAGTTTTCTTACAATAATAGCTATCAATCGAGAATCCAAATGGCTCTGTTTGAGGCCTTGTATGGGAGGCGGTGTCGGTCTCCATCTGGTTGGTTTGAACCGGTCTACAATAATACATCATAGAAGCTTTAAGTTGGAAGAGTTGACCAAGTTTGAAATTTGAGAATTTGACCCCAAATCGGAGTTTTGATGGTTTCGTTAGGTCCATATGGTGATTTTGAACTTGGGAATATGCCTGAATTTGCATTTGGAGGCTTCTAGAATATTTTGGCCATAAATGACAAAAGTTGGCGATTCAAAGGTTTGGAATATTCATTTGTTTAAGCGGGAGTTGACTTTGTTGATATCTGGTTCGGATTATTGTTCCAGGAGTTGCAATAGGTTCACTATGTCATTTGAAACTTGTGTACAATATTTGAGGTCATTCCAGGTTGATTTGACATGATTCGGTGTGAGGTTTGGAAGTTGAATGTTCAAAAGTTCATAAAGTTTGATTTGAGGTGTGATCCGTGGTTTTGATGTTGTTATGTGTTATTTGAGGCCTCGAGTACGTTCCTGTTATATTTCGGGACTTTTCGGTATGTTCGGACGGAGTCTCAAGGGTCTTGGGTGAGTTTCGGGGTGGTTTCAGACCATTTTTAGGCCCTTTCCAACTGCTGAATTTTGGCTACAAGGGTGTACATGGTGATCGTGGACCTTTGGGCCGCAATCGCGAAGAGTAAAATGGAAAATTGAGTTGTGAATCGCGTTCGCGAAGAAGAAATTTCTGGTGTCACTAAGGTGACTTAGGGAGCTTATTATCTTGCAATCTATAAGGAATGTTGAGGTCGTCCAAAAATAAAAGTTGTAGCCTTTTGTTTTTAATTATTAGAAAATAAAATTGTTTGTCATTTGGAATTATGTACAAAATAATATGGTTGATACACTGTAGGTTGTCTGGAAAGAGTTTAGGAAGGGTTAATGGAATTTGTGCATCGCGATAGCGGGAAAATGGCCGCGATCGCGAAGGGTAAAAACCATGCTGGACAATTTTGGAAATGCGATCGCGAAGTTTGTAATCGCTATCGCGTAGAATACTCTATTTCGGACCTTTGAGTTATTTTATCATATTTTGACTTGAAGAACTCAGATTTGGGTGATTTTGGAGAGGATTTTCACCACATGGATTGGGGTAAGTACTTTATACTCGGATTTGATTATATTTCATGATTCTATCTTCGATTTTGACATTTGATTGATGATTTAGAAGAGAATTGGGGTTTTGCTAAATCTTCCTGAAGTGAATAATTCGGTTTTGAACATCGATTCGGAGTCGGCTTTGAGTAAAATTGGTATGGTTGGACTCGTAATAGAATGGGTTGTCATAATTTGTAAGTTTTTTCGGGTTCTGAGGTGCGGGCCCCCATTCACCTTTTGGGTTGACTATGAGTTTAGTTAAAGATTCGCCATTTATCATTTGGCTAGTTTCGAGCCTTTTAGAGGTGTATTCGTGAGGGATGACGTTTCTCGCTCGGTATCAAATTTGTCTTGTTCGAGGTAAGTAACTTTTTTAAACTTGGAATTGAGGGTAATTATCCACAGAAACCATGTTATTTGTGATGTGTTGGGGTGGCGTGCATGCTAGGTGACGGGCGTGTGGGCGTGCACCGGGGTAATCACGATCCGGGTTGACATTTATACTATATTACTATCATGTCTTTTGTTATTCATTTTTTCCCTACTCGTCAGATTAATTGATCTATGTTTCGTGTCAGAAAGCATATTTAGGCTATGTGGTTAAGATCTGATGAGGCTATCTCTGTTGTTTTGGATTATCTGATTTAACTGTAATTATACCCAGTTATGATTTTGCATATCATATCTCAGCTTATGTTCATCATTTATTATTATATAACATGTTATTATTGTTTTTCCATATGTGGTGCTATTGGGATGAGTGATATGATATTGTGAGCTCTTGAGACTTGAGAGGTTGATGACTGAGGTAGGACTTAGAGCTATGTTGAGAGTGTTTGTTGTGGATCGGTTTGCATGCCGAAGTAGGCCATACTGGATTTTGATTAGCGCTTGGGCAGGTTCTGCCCTTTCGGATACTGGCATACTAGCGGTGAGCGCATGCATAGTGATATACATATACGTGCTTTGGTGAGGGGCATCGTTGTCAAGCACCCATACAGTGTTAAGTGATTGTGTGTGCGTGTGAAGTGGGCATTGAGACAGAAAACTTGAGTATGTTGAGAGTTAGAGTACCTGGGGATATCACCTTGAAATTATTCATTTGACATGCATAATTGACATGTAGGAAGAAATATGCATTTTTCTCATTCTAGACAATAGTGTGACATTGATGATTTGACATATATATTTGACATATAGTCATAGAGATGTATATTCCTCATGCTAGACAGTATATGGTAATCGAGGACCGGACATGTATGTTGACATGTAGGCATAGAGATGTACTTTACTCATGTTGATTGGTAAACAAAATTTTTTATCTGGTGTTGTCAATTGGGAATACAGTTCTTTTGATAAACTCATGTTTAGTTGATTTTCAGTAATGAGATTTGGAATCGACTGTTATACTTGAAAAACCTGCCTACTTTCCCGTAACTAACGAGATGAGCATATATATCTTAAGTTATTAACCTTTATAGTTCTCATTATATTATTAAAAGAAATTATTGGATATTAGTGTTGAACTCTGACCTTGTTCCGAGCTCCTCTTGATTTCAACCTGAGGTTAGCTTTGTTACTTATTGAGTACATGGGGTCGGTTGTACTCATACTATACTTCAACACCTTGTGTGCAGATCTTGGAGCTAATGTTGTTGTGATGGTGGGAGTTGGCATCTAAGATATACCTGTGTTCCGGTTAATAGCTTCCACTTGTCCTTGGTAGCTTTATATTTTCAAATATGTTTTTGTATATTTCAAAAATATGATGTATTTATTTCTTGCCATCTTTTGTAAATTCTGTCTTAGAAAGCTCGTGACATGTACTACTAATCCTTGGGAGATTATATAGAACTTCAATTATTTTACTGATTTACTTTTATTTTTCTTATTTAAGTTGTGTTGATTGTTACTTGGCTTACCTAGAGGGTTGGGTTGACTGCCATCATGACTAGATGGTGGGTCGTGACAATTGGTGTGATTTCGGAAGAGTTTTGGATTGATTTGGGACACTTAGTCCCTTGGTTGAAGGCTTTAGTTGTAAGAGTTGGCCGGAGTTTGACTTTTATGTAGACGGCTCTTGAATAGTATTTTGAGGATTTTAGTAGCTTTGTATGGTAATTTTAGACCTGGGTTATGTCCGGATGTAGATTGTGAGATCCGTAGGTTGATTTGATATTTTTTTTATGAAAGCTGAAAGATTGAAGGTTTGGAAGGTTGATAGGCTTGACCGGGAGTTGAATTTGTTGATATTACGTTTGGATTGTAATTTCGGGCATTGGTATAGGTCGGTTATGTCACTTGGGGCTTGCATGCAAAATTTGAGGTCAATTCGAGTTGAATTGGCCTGGTTTGACATGAGTTTTAGAAGTGTAACAGTTCATTAGTTTATTAGGCTTGATTTGATGTGCGATTCATAATTTTGATGTTGTTGGTGTGATATGAGGCCTCAAGAAAGTTCGTGTTTTATTTTGGGATTGGTTGGTGTGCTTGGACGGGGTCCCCGAGGCCTCAGGTGTGTCTCGGATGGGCTACAGACCATTCCACCTTGTTTCCGAACTATTGATGTTCTCAGGTCTTGCTTCCTTCTTCGCGTTCACGAATGGTTAGAGGAGACTGGGCAGACGCCCTTCTTCGCGTTTAATATTGAGCGCCGCGTTCGCGAAGCAGCCAAGTGCTAGGAGGAGATTAGCCTACGCGTTTAAAAGGTGCAGGCCGCGTTCACAAAGGCTTTGATGTTTCTTCATTGCGTTCGCCATTTGGAAAACACGAAAGTGAAGGCCTTTTTCTACGCATATTATTTTTGGGCTTCGCAAACGCAGTTAAGTTGTCGCGTTCGCGATGAGTATGCCTAGGAAGATATATCTAATACTCTATTTCGAGGGTTTTGGTTATTTTATCACATTTTGAGTTAGAGAGCTTGGTTTTGGGCGATTTTGGAGGGAATTTTCACAATTTGGATTGGGGTATGTATTTTTTTACCTGGATTTGTTAATAACATGATTCCAACCTTAATGCTAGTGTCTGATTAGGGATTTAAATTAGAGAAATTGGTGGTTTTCGTAAAAACTTTCTAAAACATAAATTGATGATTTGAAAACCATTTGAGGTCGAAATTTGATAATTTTGGTGTGATTGGACTCGTATCGGAATGAGTGTTCCGCGTTTATAAGTTTTGTCAGGTTCCGAGGTGTGGGCCCGGGGATTGACTTTTTGAGTTGACTATTGATTTTCATTAAAGATCGAATCTTTATTATCCAAAACTATTTCCTACGGCTTTTATTTATGTTATTAAGTTATTTTGGCTAGATTCAAGTTGTTCGGAGGTGGATTTGCGCAGGAAGGGCTTATTAGTGGGTTGATTTAGCTTCTTTAAGGTAAGTATCTTCCTAACTTTGTATGGGAGAAACTACCCCATAGGATTTAATTGAATTGCATTATTTGAATTATGTGAAAGACGTGTACATGATGTGACTAGCATGTACACAGGCTTATATGTGGTAATTTACCAACTTAGACTCTTAGGCTATTGGCATGATTTTAATTGAAGTTGTAGTTATATGGAATATCTTTCATTGCTAAGTTATTTCCTGTTTCATTTTGTGTTATTGAGGGCTATTAAAACGTTTTTAATTAAAGTTGTTGTTAAATGGAATATCTTTCATTGTTGAGTTATTTCCCGTCTTATTTTGTATTTAATGAGGGCTATTAACATGTTTTTAATTGAAGTTGTTGTTATAGGGAATATCTTTCATTATTGAGTTATTTCCTGTTTCATTTTGTTGTTATTGAGATTCTTGTACACATTGTTGTCGAGCTGAGGGTTATGTATGGTTGTGATATCGATATTGTTGTTTTGGCAATGTTGTGGCATATGGGCACGTGTGGTGCGAGTTGATTGTTGTGCTGTGATGAGATGCGCATACGGCATTATAAGGGGGTGATATTGATGTGCATGATACGAGATAAGGGGATTTTATGCACGTACTGCTAGTAAGGGGAATAACTTCAGTTTGGAGCACACACGGCAAGATAAAAGGGCGGAAAAATATTTTTAAAATAAATGTACAGGTCACACGACGTTATAAGGAAGATTGGTGATTTGTAACTTGTGGTTTGTGATTATGAGGGTGATTCTTGTTGTATATTCTGTGTTAGAACGACTTGATTATTTGAACTGTTGTTGCGTTTCTTAAATTATTTCACTTGTATTTAACTGTATTTTTAATTATTTTGTGGCTTTATTACATGTTTACTCCTTGTTGTCATTTATTGATTTAACTTTTCGTTGTTAGCTTTAAATTAATATTCTGCACAAATTTTCATGTCTAGTGAGTGTCTTGGCTTGTACCTTATCACTACTCCACCGAGGTCATTGTTGATACTTATTAGGTACCGTTCTGGTGTACTCATACTATACTTGTGCGCATTTTTTATACAGATCCAGGTACTTCTTACCGTGCCACACGCTAGTGAGTTGATTCAGACATCGCGGAGACTTCAAGGTATACCCGTTTGACGCTCGCAAGCCTCAGAGTCACCTTCTGACATTGTCTTTACTACTGTTTATCTTCATTCCATAACATTATTGTATTTAGAGATTTCTAGTGTATTTTAGTAGAGCGTATGACTCCGTACTACCGGTTCTGGGGATGCATGACTATTATTCGGTTTCAGCTTCTACTATGTCATTTATCAGTTTACTTTAGGTATGTTATTTATTTCTGTTAATTCTCGGCATGTGCTAGGCTTACATAGTCTTAGAGATTAGGTCCCATCACGACCCTAAATGTGGGATTTTAAAGTCGTGACATGTTGATTATTAGTTCCCTTATCTAGCTGGTCTGGTTAGGTGCCATCACGACTAGTGAATTTTGGATCCTGACATATTCATACATTTATATCATTGCATGAAGCGTGTTTCCGTGCTTGAGTGAAAGTAAGGATATGCACCAAGGGCGTGCTTGTTATTGTCTTATGATGTGAGGATGAGAGTAAAGGCACGAACGGTGGTGACATGCCATTTTGTTGATTTCATTACTCTTTTCTTTGACATTTGGAATGTGGACTCGTCTTTGTGTCTTCGTTATTTACTTTTGAAAGGTTTATCAGAGTTGTTGAAAACTACGTGTCGAGGCTTACTCGGTGACACTTCACTTTAATTTCCTGTTTTATGCCCCTTTACTTGTGTACTTGTTATTCCTTTCACTTGTTGCTATCCCGTTATTATACTTGATACTTTACTTGTATTTCGTTACTTCTTGATATATAACTGCACAGGTTTATTGTAGGTGTCTTGTCTTAGCCTCACTACTACCCCGTTGGGGTTAGGCTCTATATTTACTGGGTACATTGGGTCGGTTGTACTCATACTATACTTCTGTACTTCTTGTAAATATCTGGACATTGGTACAAGTGGAGATCCGAGAGGTGCTTAGCGGATACCAGTCAGGTGATTCGAGGTAGAGCTGTATTCCATTCGCAGGCCTCAGAGTCATCTTTCTATTTCTAGTGTATTGTTTCTATTTTCCAAACAATATTGTATTTCTTTTAAAATAATGTATTAGTAAACTCTAGTAGCTCATGTACTTGTGATTCCACGTCTTGGGATGGTTGAACGCTAGTCACTACTAGAAATTCGGTAAATACCGACCAGAAAAACCGACTAACGTTGGTCGGTTATGGCCAATTATCGATCAAAACGCATTCAAATACGCTTGGTCGCTATTTTGATGGTCGTTTTAACATACCTACCAAGGTTGGTCGGTATGTTATAACGACCATCTGAAGAATATAAAAGACTTACCGACCAACTTTGGTCGGAAACATATTTTAATAATTTAATTTTACCGACCAAAGTTGGTCGGTGTATTTAAATTATGTTTTTTATTAATTATTAAATTTTAAAAAATACCGACCAAAGTTGGTTGGTAAATGAAAATATTTTTTTTTTTTTAAATTAAATTTAACAATACCGACCAAAGTTGGTCGGTAATGTTGAATTCTGGGAATTCCTTGTTAATTAACCGACCAACTTTGGTCGGTAAAATTAAATTATTAAAATATGTTTCCGACCAAAGTTGGTCGGTAATGTTGAATTCTGGGAATTCCTTGTTCATTAACCGACCAACTTTGGTCGGTAATTGTGAATTTTTATTTTTTTTAATGATTACCGACCAACTTTGGTCGGTAATTTGCAGAAAAATATTTTTTTTAATTAGAAATCGACCAACTTTGGTCGGTTTTTTGTGTTTTAATTTTGGCATAAAATGCCTATTTTGGCAGCTACACCACCTGCCAGCATACCAAAATCCCTAATAGCAACATAAAACAACAACAACAACAACAACAAAAACAACAACAACACAACAACAACAACAACAACAACAACAACAACAACAACAACAACAACAATCAATCAATCAATCAATAAATACATCAAAACTAACAAATTAAAGTTCAACTGAACTAAAAAATCCAAAACCAAGTTAAAACTTATTACAACTAGTTCAAAACTAGTTCTATTTGTCTAGTTCAAAGTATATAAAAGTCAAAGAGTGTTTTCTACAACATCATCATCACCGTCTGATGGACTTTCATCTACAAGACGGTATAGAGAAGGGTCTTGTGGAGGACGGGAGGAACGATCACGGGGAGGACGGGAGGAACGATCACATGCAGGTCGATCCTCTGGCGATGACTCACGAGACCGGGGCAACGGGAAAGATCCAGTAAATAGGAGAGTTCTGATCTGAGCTTGCATGCTAAGGAATTGAGCATCTCTAACCCTTTCTCTTTCCTTGGCCGCTTCTAGCTCGGATGTGAGCTTTGTCACAGCGAGAGGCTCTCCCCATTAAGTTGCTCGCCTTGCGAGGAAGTCCCTATTCCTTGCATTACACACTTATGGCGATGGAACTTTTTAGTAGGAAGCCCGTATACTTCCCCTATTTTGGACCGCCATCAAACTCCATCCATATTCTTTCAGCATCCTCATCCGAAGGTTGGGTTGGCTCACCCGATTCACCAGCTGGATGAGTGCGGATGAATTCCTCCACGTTAGTTTGGTAGCGACCCTATATGAAATTTTAAATTAAATTAGTATTTCAAAATTTATATAAAAGTAAATTAAAATACTTAAAGTAAAGTGAAAGCTTACATATACAGTCGAGGCCCGGTCCTCGACCCACCTTTCTTGATCCGTCTCTTTCTTTTTCTTTACAATATGCATCTCCTTGAATAGCTCATCATGGTATTGGACGCCCCAACTTCTTTTCCTGAAAACAAATTAATTTAGTTAATAAACAGAATATATATACTTTGAAAATTAAAATAATTTAAGCAATTACGTACCAATCTTCTTTTTATTGTCCCTAAATTGATCGCACCTCCAGTGTGCAAGGAGCCTCCCTTCTCAAATGCGCGAGCTTTCTTTCCTTTTTCTCTCTTCTCTAAGAACTTTGAGGTAAGCCATTGCCTTTGCAAATCATCCCATAAATTTTGAAGTAACCAGTCAGGCTTCTTGTTCTTCTTTCTAGCATCGGAGAAAGTATCCGACAATCGCTTGCGAGCTTTATGATGAAAATTTGCAGCCACTTCCGCGCTATAGTGGTTTTCCCATACACACTTGCTCTGTATTTCAAAAATTAAATATTATATGGAAATATCATAAATATAAATTATTAAACTGCTTAAAAGAACATTTATACCTTAAATTGATTGAAAATTTGCTCCTTCAGCGAAAATGGAAAATCAGTCCAAGTCACATAAGGGCCATCATAAAGCTTTCTGATGGCTTTGGTAATTATCCTCGTAGTCTTATTACTCGGGATGAACCTGCAATTTAGCTATATAAACACATTAATATCTTAGTAAAAAGGTTACAAAACAATAAACGCAAAAATAACAAATAACTCTTACCCATCACCCTCAGGGACTATGATGATCCTGCCATATTGATCATAATGCACTTCCTCGACATTATCATCATCATCGTCCGAAGCATGTGTATCACAGGCATGTGTGGACGGTGTAGGTGGGTCAGAGCTACTACCTTGCAGGCGAAGGCCTGAAATAGATGGAGTCGCTGATGAAGATAGCTGCGATCCCTGTGACTGCGACATATCTGGATGGACCCCAAGTAGCTGTGATATTGATGGTTATGACCCGAGTGGATGTGAAGTGGATGGATGCGATCCATGTGGCTGTGATATGTAGGGATGTGATATAGATGGCTGTGATGTAGATGGTTGCGATCCACGTGATCGTGAGGCAGTTGGACTGTATGTCGGATGTATAGTCCTATGGCCCTGTGATGAAAGACCTGGTGTCTAGATGAAGGTGTAGGGCTCGTGATGCTGTGGCAGCTCAGTATAGCCGTGGGGTGGGGGATAAGACATAGGCATCTCTGAAGAGGGTGGAAAAGAGGGAGTACTATTATCTACCCTCCTTTTTCCCTTCCTAGCCTTTTCTCAAGCCCGAGAACTAGTAGGGTTATTGTTACCTTGACCCTTGCCTGCCATCTGCATAATATAATACATATTTAGATTGAAACATATAAGAAACTAGCTATAAAACGAGAGTACGTTAAAAAATCAACTTTTTAAAGCTCATCGACGTATTGTTCCTCGTCCGAGAATTCTTCGTCCTCACTTGTTTGAGCTTTATCAGTTGATTCTTCATCCTCATTTCCTATAATTATTACTTCGTTTATATCAACTTTTTCTAATATGCGTTCAGGATGTTCCAAATCATTTTCTAACTGATCGTCCACTATTTGGTGAACACTGGAGATATCGTTTTGATATGCAACATCTAACACATTCTTGACTTCCACCCTACCTACATGCTTAGTTTTATTACAACCCACCAATCGGACTTATTCCACCACAATGGATAAGGAGCATAATGCACCTGCCTAACATTATGTGCAATTATGAAAGGATCATAGCGATCATACTCCCTTGTATGATTAACCTCAATTATGTTGTATTGGTTGTGTACTCTTGTACCTCTTGTTGGATTTGGGTCAAACCACTTGCATCTAAAGAGTATCAATTTTTTATATGGCCAAACTGTATATTCTAGTTCTATTGTTTCTTTGAGCACACTGTAATAATCAATATCTCCAACTTGGTTGCCATCACCACCTTGAACCCACACCCCGCTGTTGTTGCTATTTTTATTTTTTAAAGCAATCCTCTGTATAGAACTTATAACAATTCACTACGTACTTAGACATTGTTATGACCTGAAGCTCAGGTCCCCAAGATATATCTTTCAAAAATTGATTTACACCATTATTTGGATTATTTACCTACATTGTGTTAAAAAATTTCATAAGTTAGCATAACTTACAAACATTATTTACCTACATAGTATTAGAACATTATCAGGATAAACGTACAAATTGTTTGAACCACGTATCAAATCTCGTATATACAACGTCATGGCCAAATTGACCCACGAAGTGACTGTGACACATCAAATATTTTTAGTAGTTGCATTAAGATGTAATCACAGTAAATTTTATATTTTGATAACTAATAAATCAATACTTACTTGAGAAATGGTACAACTTCGGGACTATTTAGAAACACATGAAGTGTAGCTGGCTTGTACTCCATATCACTCAAACTTCTCTTTCTAACATCCTTAGAACATCGGCCTGGTTGATTGAATATGGACATTGGTGGATATAATGGATCATCCACACATTCGACCGTGTGCTTATTGGGCCTATTCTTAGAACATGGCACGTTACTCCCAAAATAATAAGAACAAAAATGAGCAATTTTCTTTGCAAGATAAGCTTCGCATACAGATCCTTCAATCTTATTCCTCTGCTTAACAAATTGTTTGCATTTGCCAATTGTCCTACATAATGTCATGTTAGACAAGAAAATTCAAATAAAATAGAAAATTACATCAAACTTATAATATTACCTCTCAAAGGGATACACTCATCTGCATTGAACAGGCCATCCAAGTCGTGCCTCGTGTACAAGGTGGATTGGAAGGTGTTTAATCACATCAAAATTAGCATTCCACAGAGTCGGGTTCTTTTAGGGATTGATAGACTTGTGAAGATCCTAATTAGTATATATAATTTATCATCAAATATATCTGTTTGTAAATTGATTCATCAACTTATAACTTACTTAGATGCATCGTTGAATATTAAAAACAAAACGTTTGACCAATATATATAACACACGCTTCGTTGTACTACTTTAACTACATATATAGCATGTTATAGTATATGTTAGTATATATTAGTGTATTCATTATTTGTATTACAAAAGTGTTACGTATTACATTTATGTTATTTAGATAGTAAATATAAAAGTGATTCATAATTTTGACCAATGTTGACCTAATAACCGACCAACTTGGTCGGTTATTTTCCAGAAATTAAAATATACCGACCAACTTGGTCGGTTATTTTTCAGAAATTAAAATATACCGACCAAAGTTGGTCGGTAAATGCTTCCCCTGAATTAAGTGACCAACTTTGGTCGGTAATTTTAAATAAAATTTCTTTTAATGTTATAAAATATTTTAAATAATAATATAACTATTAAAATTTTAAATATTGGGTCCACATTACCGACCAAAGTTGGTCGGTAAATGCTTCCCCTGAATTAACCGATTAACTTTGGTCGGTAATTTTAATAAAAGTTCTTTAAAATTTTATAAAATATTTTAAATAATAATATAACTATTAAAATTTTAAAAATTGGGTCCACATTACCGACCAAAGTTGGTCGGTAAATGCTTCCCCTGAATTAACCGATTAACTTTGGTCGGTAATTTTAATAAAAGTTCTTTAAAATTTTATAAAATATTTTAAATAATAATATAACTATTAAAATTTTAAAAATTGGGTCCACATTACCGACCAAAGTTTAAAAAACGGTCGGTAATGTGAAAGTTTCTTTGACTAAACAAGTCTGATGACCAGCTCGGTCAACTTGTTGACCAACTTATACCGACCAACTTCGGTCGGTATTGTTTTTAAAATAAATGTAAAATATTTTTCTCCCAGTTTCCGTCCAATTTTGGTCGTTTTTTTTTACTGACCAATGTTGGTCGAAAAATTTTGGTTAGTATTTACCGGATTTCTAGTAGTGGGTGTTGATCTTAGACTATCATGTATACTTTTATCGAGTTGCTTTTACATTTCATTATCACTAGTAGTTAGTCGTTAATAGAAATCCTTTCGCATTTTATGTTGTGTGTTGGCTAGCCTAGCAAACGGTGTTAGACATTAATACGATCCCGATTGATTTGTGGATTATGGATCGTGATAGCTAGAATGCAGTCTACCGGAATAGTATTTGATTTGATGATTGTGGGAGAAGTTTAATCACAGATGACCGCATCTATACGAGTTGATGCGAGTATTATCCGACCTCAAACTCCGGTGTCTCATAATATGCAACAACAGAAGTTAAATAGGGTGTTATCTGTTTATTTTTTTTTTTATTTTTTTTTGGTTTTAGTAAAGATGGAATATGCGTAGGCATAGTAGAGTACATGGACAAGAAAAGGAGGAGAAAACGTGTGAGCTACATATTCATTAAAGGAAAAAGGGAATATTCCAACAGCTAAGTATATATATATATATATATATATATATGATCCACAATCCCAGATTTAAGGATGAAGTTACGTTGGACAGAAGTTGAAGCTTCATTTAAGAAATCTATGCCTAGCTACAATTATTAATTCCAATGAATGTGGCCAAGGAATCAATTGTCTTGAAAACCTATATGCCTTTTGCTCACCTCATAATAAGTTGAACATATATATTATCATTTTGAATGGGATGTCTCTCCCTCCCTAAAAGCAAAAAATAAATTAAAGGGATTAATTTAATTACTTCTAAACTAAATTAATGCTATATATCTAATAACTGAATTACTTAATAAAATATTGTTTGGATGCCAGTGGTCATCTTTCTTAAAATATTATTATTGGTATTTGAAAAATTCCTTCAGTCAAAGTAGAATTACTCAAAAGTTTTATGATGGTTAAAACTCTTGTAAATCCTTCAACTTCAATATATTTTTGCGACAACTCAAATAATTAAGAGATGTTTTATTTCTAAGACTTTAGTTACACCATCAAAGTAAAGCTATAATATTTCACAAAAGAGTTAACTTAAAAATAAATTAACATAGAAGAAAAGAATGTTAATTAACATTACATAAAAGGTAGTAGTAATCATCAACCCCTTCAAATTTAGTATATACCTACCATTTTATATTATTCTATCTCAGTGAAAAGAATAACCTAAAGAGTTAAAGACAAATGAATAAGCTGTACAATATAATGTCCTAATTATTTCCTCTAATAATAATTCCATATGGAATCAAGATCTACAGGTATAGTGCAACAACGGTTAACAGAAAGATCCTGATCCTCAGCATCATCAAAGTGATTGCTACTATCAAATCCTTGATTTGGAATCACTGAAGAAATCTCGTTGGTATCCTGTGAAAGAGTAATCATAGATTTATTGTTCGACGAGAACTGCTGCGTTTCTAACGCAGTACCATTCTTGGAATATTCAGAAACTTTTGAAGTCGGAGGAAGTGATTGATCATGGTTGAAACTCGAGTACGATGAGTTACTAGAACTGGCAAACTGGTTGTTGTGCTGATGATGATCAATGCCAGTGAAGATATAATGTGTTGGTACAAATAATCCGTAGCTCTTCTCATCCTCTCGTAATAGCTGCTGCTGCTGCTGCTGCTGCTGTTTGTAGGCATAATTGCCAGTGGAAAAGTAGGCTGAAGAGTGAATTTCATCAAATGTCGATGTAGTAGTAGTGGCTCTTATGTTGAGTTCATCTCGAACATCACTAATTTTTGGGATTTCTATTAAACAAGGCAGTGAAGAGGGACTATCCAAGAAATCTTCCACAAATAGTGGACCTCTTCGTACTCCTATGTTCTTGTGAAAAACTCTACAAATAACCCATTCGTCCTGCCATCAAATTTAATTATAGCAAAATTAGTATCGACACTTTGAAGATATAGCAAAATTTGTTATAGAAAATCAATCATATACTATTAGTAAAACTAGTCATCTGAAGATAAAGTGTGCAATCAACTATAACATGTCCAATAACCAGAGGCGGACCCAGAATTTTTACGCGACGGGGGCACATTATTCTGCTCAACCAGTGCCCCCTAAATGCTTTTAGTGTTCAGGGTGCCAACTGCTTTAAATTAATCATTTTCAAAGTATTTACGTGCATATATACAGAATTTCGGCAGAAGTTTATGGGGTCCGATGACCCCTCACCCATACACATGGGTTCGCCTCTTGCCACTAACATTGATAATGTAAAAGTTCTTTAAACTATTCGTGTATTAACAGAGACGGATCCAAGATTTGAGCCTTATGGGTTCCTACCGTAATTTCAGATTAATATGCAATAATAACTAGGTTCACAACTATTTATTTATAAATATTTAGTGAATTTTTTAATATAAATACAAGGTCTATATAAAAGTTATTGGATTCTCGAGAACCCGTATTCTATACTCTAGGTCCGCCCCTGCATGTATATAAGTTAAAATCCTTTAATTCTAATTTCTAAGAGTACTTTTTTTTTTTTTTTTGTTGAAAAATCTCGAGTGAAAGTTCTGTACATGTATTTTTGAGTGAAAATTATTCTGACTAAATCTTTTAGTAATATTTTGAAACAGAATACATTTCAATTTTAGTATAGTTTCTAAATCTATTAACATATCACGCTTATTTTCAGAGTGAAAATTTGTTGAACTGAATTTGGAAGTTGAAAGTAAAAATTCATTTAGAACAAATTAAAATAAAACACAAATTAAGGAAGTATATATGTACCATAGCTGGGTTGTGAAAAGAAAATTTTCCTTGGAGTCTATATTCATGCATGACCCAATTGGTCTTCTCTCCTTTAGGAGCTCTTCCTTTGTAAAAAACAAGAGTTTTTTTCATTCCAACAAGACAACCTTTGCCCTTGTAAATTTCCTTATCTTTTCCAGTAGCTTTCCAATAACCTGATTCTGTTGCACGGTTTGTTCTCATTCCTGTTGGATACTTCTTATCTCTTTTCCAAAAAAAATACCATTCTTTTTCTCCCATTTTTGCTTTAGCTGCAATTAAAAAAAAAAAAAAAAAAGTCAACAAATAAAGGTAAGTCTATATATATACACACACCCCATGAGGCCATGACCAACCATCAGCAATCTTTATGAATATATAACAGCACAAATATATATATATATATATAATAATTTATATATACCAGGTAAATCCCAAGGTTCGGACTTATTCAAATCAACTTCTGCAACAGCTATAGCTGTAAATCTCTTGTCCATAACTTTCTCTCTAAGGTAACAAGTGATAATTTCTTCATCAGTTGGATGAAACCTAAATCCAGGAGGAAGGTTTAATATGTCATCACGATGAAGATCAGCTTCTTGATTAATAACCTGCATACAATTAGTACCCATAATAACCAACAAAAATAAGGAATTTAATTTATAAATTACCAGTCAGGGTCTTATATAGAAAGGGTCTTATATAGAGAAGGAAGATAGGCAGAAAAGAGGGTTACCCTTCTTTGTTATTAAGATCCGTGGACTGCAAGTCACTTAGGATGGAAGCCTCTTGAGTTTGAATATATATTATTATATAATTATTAGAATAATAAGAAAAATCATATGATGGGAAGCTTTCATTGGACCTATTATCTCTACCTATTTGAAAATGGAGGGTGAAAAAAGAAGAAATTAACAGAAATATTCTACTAGAGGCCAGTTGAGACAGAAAGAGTCAAGACTCTGTTGTTTCTGCGTTGGAAGGTGGGGAGTAGGGAGCCAAGCACAGTGGACCCCACATTTTGTTTCTTTTTCATTTACTTTTCATTAATTAAAGTTGATGATTTACTAGCACTTTTTCCGTCCCAATTTATGTAGTGGTGTTTGATTCGACAGAAAATTAATAAATAAAAAAAATCATAATTTGTAGTTGTTTATCCTAAAAATCGGATAATAATTAAACTTATAAGTGCTTTTAAGGTTATGTG
The DNA here is from genome assembly GCA_005239525.1 of Nicotiana knightiana. Classification (NCBI taxonomy): domain Eukaryota; kingdom Viridiplantae; phylum Streptophyta; class Magnoliopsida; order Solanales; family Solanaceae; genus Nicotiana; species Nicotiana knightiana. The sequence continues at coordinate 53,191 of ML434594.1, read as the reverse complement.
ATTTCACCTAGCACAAATAGATAAATACGATGATCAATGCTAGAAATTGACAGTAAAATAAAACAAACCAGTATAAAATGCAACTTGGCCCTCGAGCTAGATCACCCTCGAAACGGTTCCTCAGTCCGGGGGCACTGCAAGAACCCCTATGACACTTGGCGATTGCTTGCCTACTAAGAATATAGTTAAGAAATATGAATTGAACTAAAGAACAAGAGAGTTTAAGAGAGAAAAGAGTATTGTATTGCTTTGATATGCAAGAGTTAGATGATTACAAATGATTAGAACCCCCCTTTATATAGTAGAGGAATTCTACTTATGGCACAATTCAAACTACAGAAGGAAATCCCATGATTAGCTAAATAACCGTTCTTGATTTGATCAGTTCCGAGATTTCCGCCACGATCCTCGACCGGTCACGGATATCCCGGCTTTCCGTTAGTATGTTATCTTCGATCTTTCTCGATGTCTATCCTGTTTGGTCTCGATCATTTCTGGTCTCGATCTCAATTGGTACTTTGAATCCCGAGCTCGGTACCTCACTTTCATGTCTCGGTCTGATATAACACGGGCTGATCGTCGGCCCACCATCCTAGTCTCGGTTAATCAACAAAATCCGGTGAGCCCGATTTTAACAGTATACACATAGTCCCCTCATTTTTTGGAGTGTAATGACAAGAAATGAATTGAGTCTTCGATCTTTACCCCGATTTGTCATGATGTCATCACCGTGATGTAAGCAATAGAGGTGAACGAAATGTCCCGTCGGTACAGTTCCCCGGGTATTTAATGTCTGTAAGTTGATGGTCGGCCACTACCAACTTTGAACCGTCGCCAAGAAACCCATAAATATGTCCCTTTTCCATTCTTTCAAACTTTATTTTCAATCACGTCTGCACTAATCTTCAAAGCTCTCCGCATCCTTCAAGGTTTTCATCTTCAAATCTTTAAGTCCCATTGTTGATACTCTGCTAAAATGCCAAATATTATCATCTCCATTCTTCTATGCCCTCAAAACCTAATGGCGAAAACGTCTAAAATTGTTCTACGAAAAGAAACCACCTCCTCATCTTGGTCGGCAGGCGAGAAAACAACGGCGGAGCCACACCCTATGGAGCTTGTTCTCGGGGGTGTGTTATTAGTTCCGAGTTCAAGGTCGAGGTAAACCTCATCGGCCCCTGGTCGATGCGAGCCGGTATCGAGATACATATGCTCGATATCCGAGAATTTCCTCAAACAAGTGAAGAAAGACTGTAATTGGGAAAATAAAGAAGTCGTGATACCGGCCCCTGAAGAAGATATCACTACCCACTTGGAAGGGTTATTGAGTGTTTACACTTACACTTTCACCCTAGGTCCCCTTGATCCAGCCATCGTAGACTTCTGCAGAAAGTACCAAGTAACATCAGACAAATCCATCCTTATTTCTAGAGGATTGTAATATTGCTCCGATTCTTTGTGAGCAAAATCGACGGACTCTCTTTCACCATCAATCCCCTTATAAGGTTGTATAGCCCCCGACTCTACCGAGGTGGGTTGATAAAACTCCAACACAGGCCACCAAGACTTTCATCTCAATCATAGACGAGGACAGAGACCAGGGTTGGATGGGTCATTTTGTCTGAGTGAGGACCTTGGACCTGATTCCGACTGAGAGCATGTCGTTTCCCGAAAGATGGAATATGAAACGTAAGTATGATTCCATTATTAGTTTCTGCTTGTTAATTTCACTTCTTCACTTTCTCTTATCGATGTACTTTTTCGGTGTAGCTTCTGCTTGGATGCTGGGTGCGGTCCCTCACCTCGAGAGCTGGGTCAGGAGCCTAGTCTCGACATATACATATGCTAAGCGCGCATGGCGTGATCTGTCAAAGGGCCGGTGGGAGGCTAAAAATCATGGTAAGTCTCGTTCTTGTACTTAATGATTTACTGAAACGCCTCTCCGAGCTTACTTAGTTTCCCTTTTTTACAGGACTTGGGAAAGATGCAACCATGAGGCTCCCGTTTGGCGATGAAGAAGCCCCACTACCTATCTCGAAGCTAGCTAAGGAGGGCAAGATAAAAAAAGGCCTCGACTTCCGAAGGGCAAGAGCCGAAAAAGAGAGTGGCTCGTAAGCCAAAAAAGAACGGCATTTCCCTGTCTGTGGATTCAACCCAACTCCTAAAGGAGGAAGAAGAAGAAGAAACAGAGGATGATTCCGGGCTGGTGACCCGAGTGAGGACAAATACCAAGGCTCAAAAGGCCGCTAAGTCAGTAGGAATAAAAAATATTCTACCCCGAGCTGATAGTGCCTTGGGAGAATATTTGGCCGAAGTCCGTAAGCCGGCCAAGGCCGAAGGTGCCTCACCTTGAGGTGAGAAGGTCTCTGAGGAGGTGGTGGACGCTGCTGCGATAGTCGGGCTCGAGATTCCTCGAGACAGAGAGAATGCCCCAAAAGATCCACCTGGGGCAATAGAGATCGGAGACTCCCTGTCGTTTCCTTCATTCTCCGAGGAAATGATTTGGGAGGCTCGGACCATGAAGACTCCTTACGTAGAAGAAGCCCACGGAGGGGAGGACCCTTTCCGTGGTTATTTTGTAGGGGTCAACGACGCCATTGTCCTGAGTGACTTGGAGATACCGAGGAATGACTCGGGCGAAAATTCCTTGAGTTTCAAATTGACCAGCCAATTCCCGACCCCTAGTGTCAATCCCAAGTGCAAATGAACAATCATCATCACGTTCCCGGAGGATGCACGAATTTTTGCTTCCCCCGGAGGGGTGGCTAGCTATCTTCGGAGTTTGGTCACGGAGAAAGATTAAGCTCTGATGGACGAGGTGGGAGCGCCTTGTTTCTTTAACGAGGCCTAACAAGCTTTGAATCGGGTAAGTTCTTACTCCCTTTATCAATATACATCTTTACAATTTGAGTTTTTTCTTTTCTCGTATAACTCTTTCTTTTCTGTTTTATAGGCCTCGGTGCTTCATCACGAACCTTTCTTTCAATCTCGATGGGAGCTGAGTCGATATGAGGCAGAATTCCAAAGGCTTATTGAGGATAAGAATACCTCCAAACTCGTCAGTGATCAAAGAGATGAGGAAATAAAGGGCCTTCGTGCTGAGCTAGAGGCGGCTCAGAAAGAACAGACTGACCTGACCGAGCAGGTAAAAACAATCTTAGAAGTTTATGACATCGGTTAGGGTGTGACGGCTAATAGTTAGATCCCACAAGTCCAGCAGAATCTCGAGATAATCGGGAAACTTCGTGAAGAGGTGGACGCGATGAAGGCGGAAACCATGGCATGGAAGCAAAACATTGATTGTCTTGCCTCAAAAAAAGTGGTTGCTCGGGCTCAGCTATCCTCGGCTGAAAACCAACTCCACAGCGTGAAAGAGAAGAACTTAGAGCAAGCCAAGAAAATCGAGGAGCTCTAGACTCGGTTGTGTTCAGCAACCTCTGATCGGGAGAAGATGGTCACGAAACTTGCAGCGGCCAGATCTGAGGTTGAGGCGGCCAAGGCCGATGCTGAGGCAGTTGTGGTCGTTTACCGGTCCGTCGCCGAAGCCGCTCAAGCTCGAGCAAAAGAAGTTGTTGAGATTACTGAGGTTCGAGCACATTGGGTTGCTGAGCATGACAAGTGCCAGTCTCGAAGGTAGATTCTCGAAGAGATCCATGCTCGTGGCTTCGATCTCACTACCGAGATTGAAAATGCCAAAGAGCTTGAAGCCGAAGCCAAAGCATTGGCTCTCCCGATGACGACGACTCCGGGAGCATGAGCGGGTCTGAGATTGAGAAGACCCCCATGGTGAATATGTTGCTCCCGGAGAAGATTAGGTACTTAGGATCTTTTTTGAGTATTTTGTATAGAGTTCCGATCGGGCCACGTTGCCCGTGTAAACAACTTTTTGATATATATAAAGATATTTTTTCCTTTCTGTCTTGTCTGGTGAAATTTTACTTCATTTCTGCCTTATGAAATTTTTGCTTCATTTATGCCTTATGAAATTGTATTCATAGGTTCGAGGTTTAGGCAATTTGACCGAAACCGAACTAGTATAGTTATTACGATCGAGTGAGTACTTGCTCAAACTCGAAGTAAGGTAACCCTTAGGTTTTATTTGAGCGTGGACGGTCTCTCGAACTCAAAAGCAAAAAATAGCCCTTAGGTTTTTGTATTAAGCCGATATAGCCTTTGTAAAGAGAATTGTTTATGGCTTTCTCCCCTTTTCGGCGTGAAAAGTTTTTATCATTTGTATTTGTAAAATCTGTAATGCCTTAGCATGAAATAAGGAATTTTTTGAGAGTTCGAACGATTTTTATACTCATTAGAGTTTTCAATACTTGATATTTTCGAAGCCCTTTATGATTTTGCCGAGCGTAGCCCTTTTGACCAGTTTATGAAAATATTCGAAGGCCTGTTTTATTACAGAATTCGGACGTCTCCGAACCGTGTTAATTCGGCCATATCCCTTTTAATTTGGGACTTGCCTCTTGGGCTTATTTTCCCGTTCCACTTCGAGCTTGCTCGAAGTGTCAGTCCCCAAGTAGGGTGGCCTATAAAAATCTAGGGTTGCCTTTAAGGTCTTATGATATCGAGGTTTTAATAATTCGATCTCGTCTATTTTTCGGACGACATTCCCTGAGTGTGGGGTTTGTTGTTCGAACTTTAGTCATGATCGGCCCTTGAGCCTGTTTACACAATACAGAGCATGAAATAGTAAAGTAGAAAATTTTTCTAAGGCATGAGATATCGGCAAGGAAAAATACTTCTCTTAATAGATGATTATACATGCGTACATGTTTGATGTCAGGGCTCGAGAAACCTATATGGTCAAGGTTCATTCGACCATTTGCCCCTTACAAAATTTACCTATTGAGACCCTGATGTCATGAAGTAATTTCCTTGCAACAAAGTTGACATTCGAGGGTAATGTCTCATAGTATTTGAGGTTGATTGTAAAGAAGCCTCGGATACTGTAGAATTTTTCTAAGTTAGCACGATCAATGGTTGCCTCGTTAAAAATCTCACCGGAAAACCCATTTGGGACAAAACCGGTCTAAGGGAAAAAGAGTGCAACGCGTGCTTTCAAACATAAGGACTTCGTGTTGAAGAATCCATCACCATTCATGACCCAACACTTGCAATGGTTAGTCTAAAATATAAATGAAAATGGAAGGGTAATATCATTACCTTAGCAGTAGTATCATTTTAGGAGCGACACGTTCCAATTGTTCGGTAATTGATGAGGTAACAATGGAATAATAAAGAAAGAATGAGGTAAAAAAGGTGAAAGGAACGAGATTGCATTTATTCAGATCCTAAAAATAAGTTAAGACTCCAGAACATTATGCAAGCACGACGCCGGAGAGAGAAGTAAGGGGTTCTCACCCGAGATTTTATTGATGAATAGTGTGAATGGACACTTGATACATAAGGAGCCCGTGCAAAAGGTAATTTAATACAAATCAAATAACCCAAGAGAGATTACGCATAATATAGATATGAGAATGGACCAAGGGGTAGTTAGTAGTTGATTCAAGAAGAGTCTAGTTATGGCTAGACATGAGGATACCGATAAATTAATAGATCATGCAAGATAAATGTAGTGAACCCCAACATCGGGAATTCAGTCTCGCAGATATGACATCTTAATCCTTGAGAAATATTCAAACATGAGTTAGGGTAGTTAAAGGGAACGTATAAGTTTTATGAAAATAAAAGAGAGTGCCACTGGGAGACTGTCAAAAATTCAAATCAGAAGCAACCCTATAAGTACAGGGCGCGAAGGTAAGTAACTAGGGATAATTATAGGCAAGTAAGATAACAAAAATTCCTTCGAGTATACGATGTAATAAGCTCGCAGATTTACAAGAGTCAGATGGTCTCTCCTAAGTACTACAATGAAAGACTAGCTGAGGAATAAGGAAGAAGGCTTCAACTTAAGAATAGTGACCTAAAGAAGAAATGAACTTGTAATAACAGTCTCACTACAACATTGTATACACTCCATAAAAAAGTGGCACCTATCATGACTAATGGGCGGGAAGTAAAATCAAAAGTAATATTCGTGATTATATGGGTTTCATGAAATTCCAACATATGTGAGCGCTAATATAAGCCAAGTATTCATGCAACAAGTGGCAGAACGACTAGGAAAAGTAATTGCTTACGTTTATAGATAACTAAGAATGCACGAAAGGAAATCTATGATGCTAGCAAGTTAAAAGAAGGCTGCGAGTAGTACAAATAGATATGTGTAGGCTGCGGTTAAAGTTGGTAGAGAGACAAGGTTTTAGGTTGATAGAATTAAGGGTAAAAAAAAGTGAATGAGAAGGTGACAAGAATAAGTAAGGCCTCGGGATTAAGACCGCCAACACAAGAGAGTTGCTTGTTTCCGTAGGTTATAGAAGGCTCAGTATAACTTGAATGAACTTGGAGGAGTCAAAGAGTGAGAGCATTTAGAAGAGATGGAATGTTGCCCTGGTAGTAGAATAAGAGTGTAATTGGGATAGATAAGGGGATGACGATTAGGCATGTGATTGAGTAATGATTTAAACAAAAATAGATATCATGAATTGGTCGGGATTAGAATATCCCCATAATACTAATCACGTTGGGATGCCATGAAATACAGTTATTGAAGTATAATATCGTCCCGAGGTGGATCAGGTAAATCACATCAAATGTTCCCGGATGAGACGTGAGCCCTAGTGACAATGTATTATGTAAGAGGGTTCAAGTTATCAGTGGTAGATTATGAATCAACATTAAGGTGAATAAACAATGGATGGATAAAAGTTACAAAGTATAAGATGAGATTAGGTTGTTATTCTTAAGATCAAAAGTAATGAGGAAGCATTAAAAGACTTAGTATAGAATATAAGATAAGCAACGAGGGAGTAACCTGGAGTTGGGTAGCAGACCTCGGTAATAATAAACCAAACTAAGTGTTATGGTATAGTATAACCTACCTATATGTAATAAAGCCATAAGCATAAATAACCGAGATTATGAAACAATAGGAATAGTTTAAGTTCGACAAAGTACCAAGCAAAGGTTCAGTACACTTATAGATGCCCAAAGGTACATCTTGTCATAGTTTTTTATATGTCCACAAAGTGAGACCTAGAGATTGGCTAAAAGCTAGAGGAAAAAGGAGAGAAGAGTCGCATTGGCGCACTGTAACGACCCGGCCAGTTGTTTTGAGTATTTTAGCCATATTTCCCTATTTATTGCCTCATCTATGTTATATTGCGGTTATGTGACTTTCCGGGGTATTTAGTTGGTTTCGGGTGAGTTTCAGAGTGAATTGGGACACTTAGTCCCAAATTTAGAAGCTTAGGTTGAAAGAGTTGACTTGATTTTGACTTTTGTGTAGACGAATCTGGAATGGAGTTTTTATGCTTCCGATAGCTTCGTATGATGATTTTGTACTTAGGCATATGCATGGATATTTATTTGGAGGTATGTAGGTCGTTTTGGCTTGAATTGTCTTGGAAATTCGAGGTTTGGAAGATTGAGAAGTTTGACCGAAAAGTTGACTTTCTAGATATCAGGTCCGGATTTCGGTTTCAGAAGTTGAAATAGGTTTGTTGTGTCATTTATGACTGGTGTACAAAATTTGTGATCATTTGGAGTTGGTTTGGTATGTTTCGGCATTAGTTTTAAAAGTTGAAAGTTTATTAGTTCATTAGGCTTGAATCGATGTGCAATTCGTGATTTTCTTGTTGTTTTGATGTGATTTGAGGATTCGAGCGAGTTCGTCTCGTGTTTAAGGATTTGTTGATATGTTCGGACGGGGTCCTCGGAGCCACGGTTGTGTTTATATATATATATATATATATAGGCAGCCTACCTAGTGGTATATTTGCTAAAAAAATACAGCTTTTTCTACATCAAGAAAAGAAAAATACTCAAATTTGTTGTAATGAAAGAAAATACTTTTCTAAATCATGAAAAGAAAGTATTCGTTTTGTTGAAATGAAATAAAATACTTTTTCTATATTATGAAAATAAAATACTCGTTTTGTTGAAATAAAAGAAATTTTTTTTTCTACAACATGAAAAGAAAGTACTCGTTTTATTAAAATGAACGAAAATATTTTTTCTACATCAGGAAAAGAAAATACTTAATTTGTAGAAATAAAAGAAAATACTTTTTCGACATCATGAAAAAGGTACTCGTTTTGTTGAAATGGAAGAAAAAATATTTTCTACATGAAAAGAAAGTGATCACGCTCAACTATGTCTTGTAGAAGACTAAGCAGGCGTTGCAAATATAATCCTGGGGTATTATGCCCAGAGTCGATCCCTCAGGGAATTGACGTATCAAGCACGCTGTTTAAATTAGTACTCAGTTGTCACCTGATGTTTGTTACATTACTAATACTAAATATTAAAAGCAAAGATTAATTACACTAAGGTATAAACAATTGTAATAAAATCTAAGGTTATAGTTTCCCCCGCTGGTGAACTTACTTCTCGGATACTTCGTATAGCTTGATTAATCGTCTCTATCAATCATGAACGCTCTATCTACCATAAATCTCTCTCAAGTAATTATGATAATTTACTAGACGCACTCTCTCAAGTTACGCTAGCTAGATTGCATTACAGTTCACTTAGATTGCACCCGAAGTATCGTTATCTCTAATCCAACCTCTAAACCCTCGGTTATGACTTTCGTCTATACTCTGGGAGTGGTGTTGTTCAAACAATTACCTAAATATGCACTCTCTCTCAAGTAGATACATAATAAATAGGCACAGCTAATTGAGGGCCCNGGGGGTGAGGGTGGGGGTGGGGGTAAGGGTGGATGGGAGTGAGTTGGTGGGGATGGAGAATAGGGTGGAGAAGGTTGAAAAAGAATTTTGAAAAATGTTTTCCCTTCTTTTGATAGGGAAATCATTTTCCTCCATTTGGAGTAAAATGAGTTCATGAGGAAAATGGTTTACAAAATATTTAAGCCAATCAAACATGAAAAAATTGGAAGACATTTTCCAGAAAATATTATCGTTCATACCAAACACACCCTAAGAGAACATCAATTTAAACCTACAATGGGGGAGAAAAAAATAGAAGGGGTATGGGGGTTCAGAGATGAGGGAAAATATTTATACATTTCTTTTTGGTTTATTTTTATTATTTTTTACTTTGAACTAAATCATATTTCTTATAAATTATCAGTTAGTTTCAAACATTCTATAATGAGAATTACCTTAATTAGTACAAATCATAAAGGGGTCTAATTTTGAAAAATTAAAACTTGAGGTTCAAATCCTTTAAAAACAGGTGCTGCATTACAAATACATTGTATGCCTATATCATGAAGTCAGAAGTTTTCTCACTGCAATATAAGATAAAACAATTCTGATGATCATATAATGGTGTAATCTGGGTCGGGCCTGGGCCAAACGGGTCGGGCCAAACGGGTCCGGGTCCAGGCCGGCCCGGGCCAAACAGTCCTAATGGGTGGAACCAGCTCACTGTGGGCCTAAGCCTACATGGACTCGGGCTAAGTGGACAGGGCCCAAACAGGCCTAAACGATCCGGTCTATTTTTTTTAAAAAAAAAAAATTATCTAAGGTAATTTCTTGTAAATCTTGTGACATAAATCTTGTAATTCAAATTTAAAACACAAAAATAGTAAAGAGATATTNTATTTTTTTAATTTTTTTTTATCTAAGGCAATTTCTTGTAAATATTGTGACATAAATCTTGTAATTCAAATTTAAAACACAAAAATAGTAAAGAGATATTCAAACTTGCTCTAAAAAATCCAAACGGCTAGTTTTTGAAATTATAGTTGTTGGCTATTTTTTTTAAAATAAGAAAAAATTTATGTAATTATATTATATTATCTAAGGAAATTTATTGTAAATTATATTATATAATTATGATTTATGTCTTGTAATTCAAGTTTAAACACAAAAAAAATATGTAAACAAATATTCAAGGAAATGTCTTATAATTTTTATTAATACGACATTTAAAAAAATGACAATATCTTTCTTAGTCTTCCTCCCCCCAATGGAATGAGCACAACAAGGTACTCATACCACCATTAAAAGGAAAAAAAACTAATCAAGATGTGCCAAAATACAAGTTACATATTAATCTACATATTATCTCTAACAAATTTCATAAATCCTTCAAGGTTTGGAGGAATTTTCGTTGGTGGTGGCGGAAAAGAAGCTTGTTCATCACCGCTTCCGAGCGAAGCAGCATTCTCGGCAAGTTCCGCTAGCATTTCTTCATAAGCTTCGTCTATCTCCGGTTGTGATTCAAGTAGTCCAAAATTTCTTTTTTCTGAACGGATCCAATCTCTGAAGAGTACTGATTTTTCCAAGCTCTCCCTCATAGTCGCTCTATGATCACGGACTTGAAGTCTCGCTTGACTGAAAGCGTTCTCCGATGCCACTGTTGAAGCTTGAATACTTAAGATATCTCGAGCCATCCTTGAAAGAACCGGATAGTATTTTTCTTTGTCCTTCCACCATTCCAAAACATTGAAGGTGTCGTCGGGATTCTCTGTTTCAAGTCCCTGAGACAAATAAACTTGAAGCTCATTTAGTTGTGAAATATCGCCAATATTATCACCTTGAGAACCCCTGAACCCCGTCCAAGAACTAAGTGATTTTAGTCCCGCAGATCTTTTAGATGACTGCGAGCTAGACGAGGTAGGAGTTGGAACATTTGGTCTAGCATGATCTAATGCAACTTGATAAGCATTATAAATTGTTTGAGCATTTATTTTAATTGAGGCTTTTTCATCTATAAGTGTATCATATTCCTCAGTTGAAAGCGGTAAAGCATTATAAATTTGAGTATACCATAGTGAGGTCCTCCTAATTTTTTGGTAGGATTTAACATGGCTACAACACCATAAAGAGGGGGGATAGGGAAAAAATATTTTTTAAACTTATCTTTCATATCATCAATAGCACATTAGTAAACTATCCCACCCTCTGAAAATTGAGTAAATAATTCTGAAAATAATGAAATATAAACTAAACAGTTAGAAATAGTAGCATAATATTGCCCAGATAATTCATTTGTAGCAACATGAAAATGTTCTAAAAAATCTAGAAGAGTTTTAACATTAGCCCAATATTATAGGTTTAGGAACATTAGCCCACCTACACGAGCATTATAGGTTGCACTTATTGGGTTTCTATATTCATATGCAACAACTAAACTTTCATACAAGTAATTCCATCTAGTCGGACAAGGTTTAGGAACCTTTCTTTCTCTAAGGCCAAATTCATCACATTTTTTATAATATTCTCTAACTCTACTTCTACGGTTTGAATAAAAAAGCCAATGAAGAGCGAATTTAACCTTTGCAATTTCAACATTTAAAGTTTTCAGACCATCACCGACGATTAAATGGTAAATATGAAAAATACATCTAACACGAAAAATATTACTAAATACAGGACTTAGTGTAGTTGTAAGAAAGCCTATAGCATTAGTGTTACTAGAAGCATTATCCATTGAAATTGACATTATTGTATCTATAATGCAAAAATATATGCAACTGTTTTAGCAATAAACTCACCTGTGTGGCTTGAAGTAATTATTCTATAAACAATAATGCGTTTTTGCATTATCCAGTCCTCATCAATCCAATGAGTGGTAACAATAATATAATCACAGTCATTACCACTCCTACCAATATCAGTAGTAATAGAAACACGATTACTAATATGAGTAAATAAATAACGCAAATATTATTCATATTCATGTTTATATTTATTAAATATCAGCCTTTACGGTTGTGCGAGGCCATCCTTTATAAGTAGGATTATAAATTTTTCTAATATAATGGTCAAAGTGAGGGTTAGAGGGAAAACTATATGGTAAGCACATAACAGTAACCATTTTTGCCAATTCTTCACGATCTTTATTTGGATCGTAATACAAAATGCCACCGGTAACAGTGTTAATTCCCAGTTGAACTAGATTTGAACCAGTACTAGTGTTAATTCCCTGGGTACCTACACTTGTCCCCTCTTGCCTAGCTTTCATTTGAAGTAATCTAGTTTTATCATTAGGGTGTTTCATTATGTGTTTGGTCAAACTACCCGTATCGCCACAGTCTCCAGTAATTTATGAGACATCAAGACGCCACAAGTTTTACACTTAGTCTTATTTTGAACTCTTAGTTGAGTAAAAAAGTGCCAAACGAGAGATGTTTCGGACCGTTTAGAAGGTTGCCTATTAAAAGTAGGGGTTACTACAGGAGGGTCAGCCGAGGCATCATTTGGATTATTATCAATTTGGTTAGCAACAGGACTAGTAGGTGTATCATCTAAATCCGGTTGCGTTTCATCTAAATCAACATTTTCCTCTGGAATACCATAAAGAGAATTCATATATTCATCATTTAATTGTGAATCTGGTGTAAGATCATGTATAAATTGACTATCGGTAAATTGAAAACAAGAGTTATCATTTTGTTCAGTTTTAACTTGCTATTTTTTAGAGTGGGATAGAAACAGGAGCATTCTTAGAAACGTAAACTTGAGAAATTTGTAGGAGAGATCTTGAAATAGCCAAACCAACCAAGATTAGATTTTTGCATGAAATCGAAATTATGTTTGATATCTACACGAAAACTGCGTTTTGCTGTAGTAATGGTTTTGGTACGCCGTGAATGTAAATTATTAGAGTAGGATTGTGGCCATTACGCACTGAGCACGTCCACAATCTTATTGCCATATTAACTCTAGACACCAATCCATACCTTATGCATATTTCCCTATCTCTCTTATAAAGGAATGATAGCTTGTTGTGTAATTCATTGAAATGATAAACTTCTCCTGCTTGTATTCTTATTGTATGGCTTATGTTTCCGTTATCTTTGTGCACCCGGGACTGGATCGGATTGGGACTCGAACTCGAGATCCTAACGGGCAAAGTAAGTTGTCAGTCCGTAAGATGCCCAGATTCGACTGAAGACGGAGCTAAGCACAAGGCTGAGATCAGATATAAATCTAGCACTCGAGTACGGAGCAAAATGAGTCGTTCCACGGCGAGACTCTCAGTTCGTAGCCAATCAGGGCGCAGGGACTTTCCAAACCAAGGAATGGAGACTACAAAAACACCAGTCCAAAGATCTTCAATATGTCAATCGAGTTCGATGAATGTCAGCTCAACCAAACCCCTCGAGCACAGAGTGCCAAAGCATACGACCTTGCCAAACTAGTAGCAGCCACAAAGCATAGCCAGAGAAGGGAACATGCCCCCTCCCCCTCTCCACTCATCAACCAATCAAGTCGAGGTAAAAAATGATTTTGTTCAATTTTAACTTGCTATTTTTTAGAGTGGGATAGAAACAGGAGCATTCTCCCAGATGCGTGAACAGGGAACAACCGTCGTCACAAAAAAAAAAAAAGTTCGAAGTCCGAATTCTTCGAAAAATGGCACATCAAGAAAATGCTCTCCACGCCATATCATCCTGCAGACAATGGTCAAACGAGATCCCCCAATAAATCGATACTTAACATCATAAAGAAAAATTCCGTATAGACTGGGACTGGGTTGCCAGCCGGGAAAACATGCAAGTCTCTCCAGCATATGTAGGCAGAGCATAAGTGCGTGAAGCTCACTCACGCTTTTGCCAAAGCGACGCTGCATCGATACAACAAGTTAAATTCGACCTCGCTCAAATCAACTACGGGTTACATTCTACCTCGTTCGAATTCACGCCCAAGTGTCCCTTGGCCATCATCAATTAAAAGAGTTAACTTCAACCTCCCTCGAGTTGACACCAAGTTAAATCCGACTTCGCTCGATCAACTACGGGTTATATTAGACCTCGTTCGAATTCACGCCCATGTGGCCCCCGGTCATCATCAATTAAAAGAGTTAACTTCGACATCGCTCGAGTTGACAACAAGTTAAATTCAATCTCGCTCGAATCAATTACGGGGTATATTCGACCTCGTTCGAATTCACGCCTATGTGGCCCCTATCCATCATTAATTAAAAGAGTTAACTTCGACCTCGCTCGAATCAATTACGGGTTATATTTTACCTCGTTCGAATTCACGCCCATGTGGACCCCGTACATCATCAATTAAAAGAGTTAACTTCGACCTCGCTCGATTTGACAACAAGTTAAATTTGACCTCGCTCGAATAATCTACGGGTTATATTCGACCTCGTTCGAATTCAATTCCATGTGGCCCCCGGTCATCATCAATTAAAACAAGTTAAATTCGACCTCGCTCGAGTTGACAACAAGTTAAATTCGACCTCGCTCGAATCAACTATGGGTTATATTCGACCTCGTTCGAATTCACGCCAATGTGGCCCCAGACCATCATCAATTAAAGAGTTAACTTCGACCTCGCTCGAGTTGACAACAAGTTAAATTCGACCTCGCTCGAATCAACTACAGGTTATATTCGACCTCGTTCGAATTCACGCCCATATGGACCCCAGCCATCATCAATTAAAGGAGTTGACTTTGACATCGCTCGAGTTAATATAAGTTAAAATAGACCCCGCTAGAATTAACTATGGGTTATATTCGACCAACTGAAAGTCAGGGAATTTGCGAAAAAATCCAAAGGACTAATCGGTTGTTCCATTCCAAGGAAAATTAACATCTTACAAAGGGCCAAAAGGACGCCCCCACAAAAAACAAAGAGAAGAACACAAAGGAAAAATTAAGTACAAAGGCTTCATGTTGCATTATCTCCACCCGCGCCATCACCACTCTCCCTGTTTTGTCCTGCGGCTTCACTTCCACCATCGCCCTCTCCATCAGCATATTCATCATCAAGTAAGCCCGTCTTTGGCCTCTTCATCTTCACCGGTCTCCGGTGTCGCAGGGTCATAGCCGCAGGCAAGCTGGGCCTCACCTGCTTTAGCAAAAACATCTTTGAAAGCGTCTTCAGGAACACTCCCCGCCATCAGCAAACCCTTATATATATCACGCTGAGACTCAGGGTGGACCCACATCTCGTACAAATGGCGAGGAACGTCAAAAGAGGAAGATGCATAAGAAGGAGTCTAAGCCAATAACCGTGCCCTCTCAGTCTCTAGAGCAACAACTTGATCGCCCAGGTTCAAGACATCTCTCTCAAGCCCACCAATTCGCTCATCGAGCCGCGCCTCCCGTAGTGCGGTCATGTCCATCTCAATCGCTCGTTCAGACCTAAGGACGCGGAAGAATCCTCCAGTGCCGCTGCCCTCGCCAAGGCCGCTACTCAGGCTCCCTCAGTCCTCTCTAGCTCGGTCACCTTCCCTTCCAACTCAATCACCTTCTCCGCCAACTCGGCGCTTAGACTGGCAACTCTAATGATACTTTGCTCAAGCTCCGCTCGCAGGGCCACCACCTTCGCCTGAAGATCAACACACTCAGCCATGACCCCCTTACCCACCTAGAGCTCTTCTTCCTTGTCTCTAAGCAACCCCTCGAGTTCGCTGCATCTGCCAATGGACCGCATTAGGTCCTCATCCTTCCGGTCCAACTTCTCCCTAAGGGATTGAAGATTGTTGCATTCCCTGAGCCACGCATGCATCTCGCGGCACTTGTCACGGTACCGGCGGTACTTCGATACCATTTCCTGAAAAGTGCAGCCTGTTTTTCCTCCCGACGGGCACTCTCAGTCGCCAAGATAAAAGGCTGAAGAAAGAAAAAAGAAGAAAAAAAAGGGTCAGAAATCAGCAAAAACGGAAGGCGTGAAACGAAGAAAATAATAAAGAACTCACCCTCAAAGACATCCCAGCTACGTTCCGTGACAGGTCGGTATCACTGAGCCCCTGAAGAGCCCTATTTTCGGCAGTGGAGAAAAGAGGGGTTAAGCAGTACACCAAGCTCACCGTAGCCTCTAACAAATCGCAATCTGGAAGTATTTCGATCAAGCAAGAAGAACCATCCATTCTCACCTCGACCCGGGTGAACCCCTCCTCAAACATTATTACGCCCTTGGGATCAATATCAGAGTTGGACTCATAGTCGTCTATAACCACCCCCTTCGTCCTCTCACTGGCGGGATAGGTAGCATTGGCCCGCTGCGAAGTCGATGGGCCCCTCGGAATGACTGCAGTAGCCTCTGAACTCTGCCCTCATTCCAAGTAAGTCGCCTCCACGCCCGAGAGGGGCACCACCTCCATGTACGAGAGGGAACAGTCTCCACGCCCAAACTAGTACCACCGCCCCGTTCGGACACAGCCAATACGGGATCACCCCTCGAAGGCCCCTCAATCCCTGTCACCCCATCAGCCACTATCCTTCGCCTCTTTAATGGAGCCTCTTCGTCTTTGCCCTACGACGACTCGTCCACCAAATGGACGACTGCCGGAACCTCCGCCTGGGGAGCATCATCTTGGTGGTCGAGTCCGCGCGAGGTTGTAGTCTGCGAAATAGCAATTGCCTGAGCACTCTCATTTGAAGCCGCAATTGGTACAGGTCCGATTGAGGCACTCGACTGACAGAAAGCAGGAATGGGGGCCCTCGCCCTCCGACCTACCAACGAAAGAAGCTTAAACCAAAAAGGAAACAGGAAGGAAGAAAGGATGGAACGAAGGGCAAAGTTGCTAAGGGCAAGACGAAATGACTCACCGGTAGAAGGTATGCGTCTGAATCTCTCATGGAACGGCGACCACTCACGAATCCCCACCGTGTGAGGCAAGATCTGGCGCACCAAATCGCGGATATCAGTGACTAGCGAAGGGGGGTCCTTCTCGGCTGAAAAAAAAAGAAAGGAAGAAAGAATAAACATATCACCGGAAAAGAAAAACGAACAACCATTTGGGAGAAAAACTTACGAGCATAGTTCCATTCCTCGGGGAACCTGTTAGGATTCGACACCACATGTTCCGTCCTCACAAAGAAGAAGTTGTCCCAAAAGAGGCGATTAGTCTTATCGTCCATCTTCACCACCAGACCCTTGGTCCCACGATGACGAAGGTGTATCATCGTACCCCTGTGAAAACTTGGTACGAAGAGGTGAAGCAGGTGATGGAGAGAAATTCCCCAGTTGGCCAGTTCCGCGTACTTGATGAGCATAAGGAAAAGCTTTTATATATACGGGGAGATCTGAGTCGGGAACAGACATTAATAGCGGCAAAAGTCCTCCGCCAAGGAAGGAAGGGGAAGTGTGTAACTGACGACAGACGGGTACGCATAAAACGCGCAATACCCCGGGCGATGTATATGCACGACGTCGTTACCAGCGGGAATGAGTTCGACATGGTCAGGAATCCTCCACTTAGACTTAAGCGCAGCAAGTGCCGCAATATCCATTTCGGAAACGACGGGCTCAGGCTCGTCATCAGGAAAGTTCTTGAAATCAGTCCTGGCCTTCCTCGAACGTGAATTATCTCATCCACAGTGGGTAAATTCTCATCTTCCGCCATGGAAATCCCTTCTTCATGATAGGGCATATCCGTTTCTGACGCAGCGGTACCGGCGGCTTCATTGAAGTTAGAAGATGCACTAGACATTTCTTCTCTGGTTGCTTGCGTAGATGAGGAGTGCTAAGGTGAAGAGGATAACAATGGCAAGAAACTTTAAAAGAGAGATGGAGATGTAAGCATCTGAAGAAGGTGAAGAGAAAGCCTGGGGGTTTTCGAACAATTAGGAAACACAGCAACCCAAACGAGAAGTTCTTTTCTCTATTTATAAGAATAAAGGCACCCTGAGCGGGAAAGTCAAACGCCGCCACATTAATTCCAAAACAGAAGAGGCACGGGAAACGACATAACATATAGGGAACGTGCGCCATAATAACGCATGACAAATTAACGTCATTTCAAACTGACGTAACGGTCAGGTATGGCTCTCGAAGCGTCACATCGTCACCTCGCCATAAAAGGTCCGCCCCTCGACCAAGATGCTTAGATTTCTCAATTTGCAAACTGGCAAGGTCCGCCCATCGAGCTTGTCCAAAGACGACTCCGACAGGCGAAGGGACTAACTGTATGGGTCAAATTCTAATCAAAAGGATTCTACTTAAGGAAGAACGGCAAAGAGTCAATCAAGACAAAGTCACGTATAGGAAGTAATGTACCGGCGAGTGGTTCAACTACGGTCAAGGTCGAGCACGCGGATCGTCGAACGGTTAGTACAACATTTAGACATTTTAGAGGACTCGTCTACGGGATATTCTAGGAACTTGGGTATTCCGGTTAAGGACTGCTGGGTAAGGAAAGTGTTTTGTATAAATATCAGGAGAGAGGATAATTAAAAGAGGGGGGGGGCTAGTTCTAAAACATAGACATCCATCAACTCAGGTTCTGCACCAAAAGGGAGAAAGATCTTAGAATCTTTGTATTCGTCTATGGTTCAACTTTATCAAACAAACGGAGATCTATCTCGCCCAAAATTGGGTGAATCTTTTCCCTTATTCACTTTTCATTATCATTTGATATTATTGAAGTTACCGTATTTTTCTTATATTATGGAATTCAATCGAGACTATAATCAACTTTTATGTTCAGCTATGCTAGATTATTCCTGTTTGTAATCTCGGATCTAGAATTAATTATCTTTGGCTAGGATTTACCCTCTATATCCTTATTTGATTAGTTTAACAAAAAGGCTCAAAACTTTTTGGTCAAACACCATAGGATGTATTTGATCTCCATGAAAAGGAAGAACATCCGTTGATCACTTCGGTGGCTTTGAGAAAGACAATATTTGATGTCTTTGATCTCTTTGTGAATATTCCATGAATTTTTATGGAATTTCGAGATGCTTTCAAAGGGAATATGTGGTCCCTTTTTATAGGTGTAGCTAGAATTTTGGGTAAAGTACCCTCCAAGCTAGGGTTTCAAGTAGAGTAGCCTCCAAGTTAGGGTTTCACATAGAGTAGCCTCCAAGAAAACCTCGAGACTTGTAGTATCTTAAATTTAGGATTTTGCCCAAATTTCATACGGATTTGATTCGATAAAATTTTGGTGTCTACAAATGCCCCTACTTCACGGCTTGTCGAGGCATAGATTTACAAGATCATCGTAGACGAGGTTTGAAGTACCAGCAAGAAGACACCACATTCTTTTCACCGTGAGAGAAGAGATGGAGGGCAGATTTGGTCCCACTGGGCGTGCCAATTTATTTGCAATAAATTTTAACTGCAACCACAAAAGAATAAAGTGATATTGATAAACATTGCGGGGTACAACTCTATTTATCCCGTGATTCTTCCTCCAAATTGTTCTCCGTAATTCGAGGGTTTAACCAGCGTATTTCTCGAATGTAGAATGATGCGAACTTCTTTAGGATGTTGATCTCTATGGAAAGGAAGAACATTCGTTCATCACTTTGGCGGCTTTGAGATAGATAATATTGATGTCTTTGACTCTTTGTGAATATTCCATGAATTTTTATGGAATTTCGAGATACTTTCAAAGGGAATATGTGGTCCATTTTTATAGGTGTAGCTAGGGCTTTGGGTAGAGAACCCTCCAAGCTAGGGTTTCAAGTAGAGTAGCCTCCAAGTTAGGGTTTCAGATAGAGTAGCCTCCAAGAAAACCTCGATGGACTCGACTTGTAGTATCTTAAATTTAGGATTTTTTCCAAATTTCATATGGATTTGATCCAATAAAATTTTGATATCTACCATTGTACTAAAAGTAATTTTGTAAAAGCACTTATAGGGAATATAAATAAATCTTTAAAGGATTGTATTTTACGTAAATTCTTCTAATCATTTTATGAGCTCTGATCATATGGCAAATGGCCCCCCTTAAATTTGTCCCATTTCCCGTAACTCTTTGTTTGAATTATTTGGCTTTTTGATTAATAGTTTTTCATTTATAGATCTAATTAACAGTATTATTACATGTTTCTTTTAATTAAGATAAAATATTTCAACTTCTTAGTCAAACTTAATTTATTTATACAACAGTCGAAATTTGATTTTATTAAAGAATATATATATATATATGTGCTGAAATTAGCCCATCCATAATTATATTATATGTAAACCTACTAAAAGACCACTGCAACAATGATTTATCAGTAAAATAGTAAGCCTGACATAAAAAAAAAAATTAGAAGCTTATCTTTTGAATTATGAATTATAAATAAAATAAAATAGCTTGAAAAAGAGAGTAGAATATAATTAAGAGTTACGAGTTTGTGATAATCATAACTATAGTATTTGTAAACCTACTAAAGGAGTATTGTAACATAGATTTAATGGTAAAATAGTAAGCCGTAAAATGACATGAAAAAAATGAAAGCTTAATTTTGGATTATCAATTATGAGAAGCATCTTTTGACAACGAGTGTTCACGAAAAATGGAAGTCTAATCAAATTGATTTAAGTCATATAAAGAAGGCATTAAAAATTAATCACCATCGATTCAAGGTGACATGCTAGAAGATTTTTAAAAAGGCAAGAAAAACAATATATTTTAGATTTGGTTTGGTTTTGATTTTAAATTTTAAAAACCGATCAAATTTAGTTTGATTTTGGTTATAATAAAAAAATAACCGAATCAAACCGACTATAAAAGTAGGTATTTAAATTTATTATTACATCCATATACACACACACATATATATATCAGTCATTTGTATTTTTAGTCTAGTTCTTTGGTATTATAATAATCTAATTCTTTACCTTCTAGTTTGATTGGTAGTTTTATTTTGCTAAGTACAAGAATTTATTTCATTTTAAAAATAATCGATTTTTAATTGAGTACATAAATTATTCATCATTATTTGAATCAATTATCATCAATATAGCTTGGCAAATGATTGATTTCTCAAAGAACAATTGATTTGATAGTATTACGTTGAAAATGTAGTTATCGAAATCTGCGTTTGGTAGTATATGTCTCATATTTAAGAAAAAAATCAATAGACAAAAATCGAATTGATAAAAAACCGACTTAATTGGTTTGATTTGATTCCAATATTCGAAAAACCAACTTTCTTGATTTGGTTTCACTTGAGGGAAAAATCGACCCAATCCGAACCTTCGAAATTGTACCTCTAATAATTGTTAGTGAGTTTAGCGCACCTGGAAGATGAAGCTTCCTATGATTCCCATCAACACATATAAGTAATTTTTCCTTTGGCAGAATTTACAAACAAAGATAACAATACAAGAGATTCAAATTTCATTTGTTTTAAGTGTAAACTGGGAATCAGCAGAGACTTGGACTTGTTTCAGCAGATTTCTCCTCAAGAAGTGGAATTGTGTTTGATCTATCAGCAATACTAACTTGATGCTCATTTTCTTCATTATATCTATCAACACTATGAAGAAAGATACCTGCATAAAATACATTCAATGTTTAATCGTCCTGCAACGGACGCATTCTGGAGGATAAAATTTTGAAATCCTAATAAGAAAACGCAGCATCTTTACCTATAAACCATATTCCAGCGGCTAGAAACAGTACTGATGTCAGGATTAGAGCAGTAGCCCTCCAATTGTTAATGTGATCCTGTAAAAAGATAATGTTAATCAGCAGTTTTATATGTCAAATATTCGGCAGTAACATAGAGTCAACTATACTATTGCCACAATTTAGCAGTGTAAAAACACCGTATCCATAACAGGTCATTCTCAAAAATAGTTTAGTATACAAATTTACACCGAAAGAGCAAAGAACATATGGTGAAGTTTAACGGATTATAGGAGTAGTAAATTACTTGACATCTTTTCCAGGTTGCTAATCCACATTGATAATGTACAGTTCAGTTGGTTTTTAACAGTTACATAAAAATTAAATCCAATAAGTTAACGCCTCGACAAATGGTTCATTTGGCCATATGGACATCTTTGATAGACTACATATCACAACTGCACCATTACAAAGCAACTTGATGATGATGGATACCAAATCCAAGGGCTTGTCATGTCTTGGAACTCATTTTTCTAATAACAAGAAATTCATAAGAACATTCTTATCATTTGTAAAGAAGCGCTAGAAAGAGTTCTATTTTTCTGAAAATATTTGAATTTCTCATCATTGTCCCTTGATTTCCACAACTAAACTTTTCAAAATTCCCCTCAAGAATAACCCCCATTGCATAACTAAAGAAACGTGCCCTGATTAAACTAATTGCATGTGAAATCAAGCAAATATCTAAACAGGATTTTTCTGTGTGAGCACATATCCCCTATGTTGACATGAGGAAGCTTGTTCAAACACTTGGTCATCACAGGGGATATGTGTTGACACAGAAAATCCTGTTTATAGACAATGGGGCCGTTTGGTAGGGTGTATAAGAATAGCGCGGAATAAGGTGTATTAGTAATGCATGGATTAGTAATGCAAGCATTAGTTATGCAGATATTATTTCTTATCTACTGTTTGGTGTGGTGTATTAAAATTATAATGCATTGCATAATTTTTAAGAAAAATAGTTGTTTACAAAAATGTCCTCCATATTCTCTAGGTTTAAGGGACTTTAAGGACAATTTTATTTTTAACCATGCTAATGCATGCATTAATAGCCTTGGTATTACTAATGCCATGGTTTTCTATGCATTACTTGTGCATAGGATAATGCCAAGTATGATGTATAACTATTAACTAATACAAGTATTAGTTATACAGAGGTTGAAAAAATGTACCAAACAAGGTATTAGTAATGCATAGAGCTAATGCTTGCATTATTTTTTCTAATACCTCCTACCAAACGACCCCTAAGAGGTTTAAATGTATAATTTGGTAAATGATAATGCCTCATGCCACATTTATCTGTTTGGTAGCATAACAAAACTCTAAAACAGTACGGCCATACTGTACCGCTTAAAACAACATCAAGTCACAGCTTCTCCATTGACCACTGTCAGAGACTTAATTAGAGAGAAAAAGAATTGCATCAGCAACATACTGCCTTAAATATTTACTGCAAAACAAATAACACAAACCTGGACAACCCCCACCAGAGGAGAGGAAGGCACATCACCAAATATGTGAATCGAAACAGTGGACATAGCCATAGACAATGGTCTCAAACTTGGTTTGACGCAATGCAGACAGACATAATTTACAGGACCCTGCATTCGTGGTGTATATTGTTAAAGAAGAAAGAAACTGGCTGATACAGTCATCAAATGATAGATAAATACAACTAAAAAGCATGTTAAATCAAATTGGGGTATGAGAGGTAACTATATAAAAGCCAGTTACTGATTTAGGAAACACACAAGAGAAAGGAATAAGCCTGAGTGATACCACCAATCACTGGAAACCAATTCTAATAGTTTTGGATCATCATTTTTGCCTAAAACAATTAGACTTCTGATCTCATATGCAACCTCTACTGACACGAGACAGGGACCAAAGAAAAAGGGGAAGGTATCTTCTTCCAATAAAGCATGCTACTGAGCAATAACATGATCAAAAAAGCGCTATGATATATAAGTAGGCAATACGAAATGATCAAAAAAAAAAATTACCTGCGTCGCAAATACAAGCAGTTCTCCAATTGCAAAAAGAGCAATGAAGGCATACAAGCTCTTAAAACAAAAGGCAGCAAAGCAAAATATCGCTCCAAAAAATGTTGCGACTGAAAGAAGCTGCAATACGTACACTAACATCATCAGTGGCTCGGATTGGAAGGAAATCAAGTACATACCACAGGAAAATAGGTGAGATTAACATGATAACTGAACTTTATCAATCAGAGAATGTGCTAAACTGAAACAAGAGCTGTATAGCCAGAAGAATCAATCCTTTCCTTGATACTTTTCATCCTAGTGAGAACTGTACACCAATTTTCATTACAGGGTTTGTACAAACACCATAAATTTGGGGTTTATGACTGAACAAGCATTGGATAATAAGGTTTATTGCTACTTTTCTCTTGATTGAGCATATGCTTGTCTTGGCACAAAATTCTAAACCTGGACGACAATATTGCCAAATGAATAAACGGTCTAAGAAGGTATTTGAGGCCTACACTACTGCTGTTATCAGCACCATCAGCATGTCAGAAAAACTACACCTGCTGCAGCGAGAAGGAACAAAATCAAGCAACAGAATATTCAAAAGGGGGAAAAAATTCTACAGGATGTACTATAGTGTAAAAAATAGACATCTATAAGACCCCCATCTCAGTAAAAAGCCATCTAATGGATAATACAAAAGAAACTGAGAGAACTATAGAAGTGTTTGTTGCGATTCTGATGTCATGATACCTTGACATTACTTGTAGGACTGGACACGAGTGCAGCATTGGAATCTTTTCATCATTTCATTCTCTTCCACAAGATGAGTAATAAACCCCACACACTTCAGGGAGGGCTAAGGTCCTATTTCAAAACCTATTTCAAAATGATGTATTACCTTTTACTAGCCTTAGACACCATTTTCAGGAAAGACGAAGACACAAGAATCAAAAGACTAAAATGCCCATGTAAGATTAATAGACATTTATGCCCTTTAACAGCTAGTTATTGCTTAATTTACAAACTAGCAAAATTATAATAGGCTCTCTCCTCTTCGTTCTCTCAAAAGGTGGAGAATTTTGAGAAGTTACATTCAATGATTTAGCATAAACCAGATTCATCTTGATAATTGTACAGACACGTAAAATAATAATAATAATAATAATCATCACTATAATAATATAACTAAGCCTCTTTCATTAATTACCTGCTATTACTATATTCTTCTTGAAATTCATATATTGAACAATCAAAAATCAAGTTCAAGTAATCCAAAGCTGAAAAGACTATTGTAACACTATGTATAATTTATTTTGAATGGGCAGCAGTTACCAGGAGGCGAAGAGCCACAAGTCTATAATATTTAGGACAAATTTGGTTTCACCTTGTACTTGACCAGTTTTTATGGCTGTACGTAGTTCTTGAATTCTTGGTCGTTGAAGAACAATTGATGTCCCTCTATTTCTTCATTCTTGCGACACTTATATGCTAATCAAGATCATTGGAGTTAGATTCAGGCAGTGTTGTGAAGAGCGTGAAGCGAGGAAAAACGGCAACCCCCATTTCACGAGAAGCGAGAAGCGAAGCGCTCGCTTTTTTGAAGTGAAGCGGAATTTAAAAAAAAATTAAAATAAATACTGCATAGACAACACATGCAATTGTAAGCAAATGTTCAATACTTCAATTAAAAAACTAAAGAGTAGCATCAATTAAAGCACAAAATGAGCATCCTATTCTTCTACAAGATTGTCAAATTCTTGTATTTCACTATTAAAAACTGGGCAGAGGAGAAAAAAAAAACTTGGCAATTTTTTCTTTCACTGTTAGAAATTGGCATCAATTCTGAGAAAGAACCGAAGGTTAAAAAAAAATCGCTTTTTGAATGTTTAAACAATGAAAGAAAAAGAAAAAGAAGAAGAAGAAGAAGGAGAAAAATCAGAACATGGTTGTTGTTGAAGACTTGAACTAGAAGATGAAGAAGTTGATGCTTTCAGTCGATGAAGAAGAAGAAGTCGACCAGTGTCTTTAAAACCCTAGTCGCACTTGTTCCTTTAATGAAAGACCAGACCTCGTTTTTAATAAAATATGGCTGGGTCTGTTTTAAAACAGAGAAGCGGACGCTTCTTCGCATCGCATCGCATCACTTTCCCGCTTCTCACTTTTTAGTAGGAAGCGGTCGCTTTTCTACCCCTGAGTCGCTTCAGCAGGGTGAAACATGCACCTTCTCGCTTCGCTTCCTCGCTTACGCTTTTTTAAACACTGGATTCAGGAGCTATAGTTTTGTTGAAGGAGAAGAAAGTCTGCATAAATTTGATTTATTTGTTTCCTCTCATATTCTTGTTCATACCGATACTACGTACTCTCGTATTCTCTTGGTATTAGGTTTCACTGACTACCTGTCGTTTCTTTCATTTTGGTCATTTTAATATCTTGTTATTTTTTATGTTGCTTTTATATGGCTTCTCGGTGTTGTCTCTTCTTGTTTGTCTTTTCATTATTGTGGTGCTTATGCTTTCCTGAGTCGAGGGTCTATTGGAAACAACTTCTCTATCTTCACAATGTAGGGGTAAGGCTTGCGTACACACTACCCTCCCCAGACCCCACCATGTGGGCTTATACTGGGTATGTTGTTGTTGTTGTTGTTGTTTCCTCTCATATCAGTCTATTCATGCATAGTTTATTTTGTCTTTTCCACAATATATATAGCAAAAATGCGTATAAAAGTCTGTTGAAATGCTTTGATTCTTGGAGATGAATTGGCAAGGATAACATTCAAATTTGTCACATACCTCAAATGGATCTTAATCAATATATAATTTCTCTGCTAATTAAACTTACATGTCATTGTGTTTGTTAAAGGTTAACAGAAAATGCTACTCGTTACACCAAGAAAAGAATCATATCAAGGCACTTTTAGTTGGTTGTGACTTGTGAGGAATGAGAAAGAGCTTGGGAGCTCTTAGTCAATGTCATGAACATGAATCGCATATATAATGTTGGTGTCTGCTTAAGACCATAGGTGTACTAGTCTTATTAGAAGTTGATCATTGTTTTTAGGAATATTTCAGAGGAAAATGTTGAAGTTGTTGGATCTTGTTTGTTTTTTCAGTCTTATCAAATTAATGAAAAAACTTGTTTCTATATCTCTACTCCTTTCTATTTGCATGTTGGTGTCCGATGCCTGAAAATGTACTATTTGCTAAACCTGGTAAATAATGAAGGATTCATACATTATCATTAATATGCAGAAAATTTTGATAACAATTAACAAGGATATACGTGCAACGCACGTAGCCGAGAAACTAATATATATATATATATATAGAAAATACGGAGAACTTCTAGTAGTATTTATTTATTTCTATTTTCTGTATAATATAGATATGAGATGAGCTTAATAGGAGAGACATGGGCAGCGAGGATTCATGTTGCCGACCCCAACTTGCTTGGAATTGAGGCACAATAATTGTTGTTTTTTATTTTTTATTTTTTTTTGGGGGGGGGAGGGGGGGGACATTACTTTCCTGAAGGTTCACAACCCTTGTTTGAGAAAGTCCAGTTGATGTCAGATTAAATGGTATTCGAATTAAAATCAGGATTAAATAAGAGATTTCGATATTTTATTTGTTTATAAGGATTAAGATATTAAAAAGAGAACCTTCAGAATGCGAAATGTCTACCTTAAAGGCATTGGATATTGTGGAAGTCATTCGATCCAGAACAAAGCCTCCTGCTAAGGTTCCAAATATTCCACATACGATAGTAATACCTCCAAACATCAGATCTGCATTGTTCTGCAGAAGGCGCCAATTGCAAATCAGCTAACATGAACTGGTGCTTTTTGTTTAACTTGGTTAAATGCGAGACTGATCCACAATAAGATGAAAAACATAACCAGTTCATGCAACAAAAACAATGTACCAGGATGGAGTATTTACCAACTGGGCTCATTAAACTTGTAAAGAAATGTCGATCTCGGAGACAAAGAAAGAGTTTATCAACAGATTTACATAAAAATATACTTTTCTTTTGAGAATGGTTATGAAGTGAAGTAATGGCTCTAAATGCTTACCATATGGTATATGTAATAGCCAGCCTTTGGTCCCCAGTATGAATAAGCACCTATTACAAAATTATATGCTATGTATCCTGCAAGGAACCATGCAAGTAGAAGAAATCAGATTCTAGTACATAGTAATTGAGTGCTAGCTAGTTTAGTGCATTAGATAGTAGGAAGCATAAAAAAGGTTCACCACATGTCAGTAAAAACAAAAAGCATCAAAACGACAGAGTCGCACAAGTGAATACAACACCTAGGACATTCACAACGTAGACCCTTTCAAGCAAAAGCACCTTCATATCCTTCCAAAATCTTGTCAACTGATTCAAAATTCTGGGTGCACTTTTTGAACTGCAAAAGAAGAGAGAAAAATAAGACACATGGTAAACTGGTCTACAGCCATCGGTGACTTCCTATCACAATTATGTTTGCAAGAATGATGGTAAATCTTGGCTGTCATAGACCATGGTTTTATAAAGGTTCCTTACTCATCCTCGGAATCATTTCTTGTTGGGTACGAACCATCTATACTAGTTGAAGCAACTGCATTAATGACAAGAGATTGAGATCAAATTATGGTGACATCGATATAACCACAAAGAAAGAACCTAGTAAAGAAAACAAATAATAAGGAAAAGATGTAACATAAACCATATTCATCACAGTTGAGAGTTATCTCTTCGTGGCCTATAGTTTCAAATATATTTGAACCAGAGTTTTAATTAAAGAATGTTGGTGTTGAAGCAGTCTTCACTTAATGTTTGTATTAAATGTTTGTAGCTGAAATACCTACCTACTTCCTGACCACTTTGAATTACTTGTCACTTTATACTAGTAAATTGATTCTTAAGTTGTACAGGCAATAAAAACAACATGATATGAATGAAAGAGCTGAACCTACCACACAATGATTTTGTTTCATCCTAACTCTCGAGTTTCATTATGAAAGTGAGTAAAACCTTTAGACAAAGTCAAAGTAGCCAAATTTGTATGAATCGTTCCTCCACTTTGAGCAATAGAAGCGAAAAAGCACACACAAAATTAACTCCCAGCATTCATACCAATAAATTCTTGAAGAAATCAGTCAAAGGAAGACCTATTTCCGACAAGGCGACCATCATGCGCAAATCAAAATTTATTCCATTAGATCAAAACTTATTTACCGGTGCATAATCTACATAAGATAGGCTAAAATATTTCAAGTGACATTCTCTCATTTTGGTTGTACCTTACAAAAGTGTCCACCTAACTTCTACTCCCTCTGCCCTAATTTATGTGATGCACTCTCCTTTTTAGGTTGTCCCAAAAAGAATGATACCTTTCTAAATTTAGAAGAATTTAACTTTAAATTTCCCAATGTACCTTTAATGAGATGATTTATAGCCACACAAATATCTCTGGCTTGTCTTAGACCACAGTTACAAGAGTCTTTCTTTTTTTAATTTTGTGCCCAATCAAAGTGCATCATATAATATTTTAGCAGTTCAGGTGTTATTTTCATTGCCCATGCCTCCAATTGTTCTAGCTGTGTCACATCTGTGCAAAGCAAGAACTTCTCCCAACACAACTTGCTATCTAGATGTGTGATACTACTAGTTTATGGCAACCATTTGCTTATATAACATTTCTCTTCACAGAGTAACATCTTCAGAGGATGCACCTCGCAAGCACATTATCCAGGCCACGAATCATGAACCTTGTTGAACTAGGTAGAGTAAGTGAAATGAAACCCATATGAGTGATTGTGTGCAAATACCTGCTTCTGGGCAAGAAGTCTGCGCAGAAGTCACTGGTTTTTGTGATCCGGTGTGCGAGAACCCTGTAGAAACATTTTCAGAAATCAAAGTGCATATAGGATAGGACTGAAAGATCAATATAACGTCACCTTTCAATTGCAATGGTTTCATCACAAAACCTAAAATTGCAAAAGGAAGCATCAGCAATGCCTCTATCCAGAATGCCCAACGCCAATCAAGATAACTTCCAACCTACCATGGAGTGGAGCTTTAGTAAATGACATGCTCCGCAAGAAAAATATTACAAAAGAAAACATTAAGTCATAGCAACTAAAGCGAGCTCACCAATCCGCCATATACATAGCCAACAGCAATCCCAGTCGGGATGCACATGTAAAATATTCCCAGCCATGCTGTTTTCTGACAAGAAGGGCAATTAGCATGCAGAAATTACATTAAAGACATAACATGAGAAGCAGATACGTTTAGCAGGTACACATGGAGCAGCTATAAAGTTGAAGAACCATGTTAAAACTAGAGATCACATCACATTATATATAACTGGATGTATTTGTAGACATGACAAAATAGGAAAATACAAGAAGGTTGAATTAGAAAGAGTGTTCACTTCCATTATGAAATGTTGTTGTCCATATCAAAGCATCTTCTCCATGTTTTTAAGGAATAACAATAAAAACATGGTACCACACAGTTTAGCAAAAGCGGAAAACAATAATACTAGGAAACAACTTGCATAAAGCCTGGCTGTGCTCATTTTCTGAAAGATACCATCATGAACAAAATTGAATATGACATCTAGATACGTTCAACAGATCCACCAATTAAAAAGGAATAACTGCCCCACAACTTGCTTTAAGCACGCCAACAAGAGTTCAATTGAGCCTAACCTACAATATCTTAAATATTTGACTATAGGAATTGTGATTGCTCTTCTTTATCAAGAGACATGGTAATCCATGGACTAGGTAACATGTCAATGCAGAGAATCCTTCAAATGTACAGCGAAGGTAATCGCTGCCCCAATTAATACGCCTATACCTTATTGGACACCTCACAAAGTTAAATAGACATAACAATTTTTTAAATGAAAGGATGCAAAAGCCTACACATAGTTTCATAAGCATAAAGAATGTTGCACATCAATGAACCAGAACTACAAGCAGAGGAACAATCCATCGCACTAGCAACAGATATTAGCATGCAGAACTAATCAAAATCTTTTTAGCCTCAAAACAGAAACAAAAGAACGGCAGTACAAGCATGCATCAGGTACTCAGAGTCAGCACCGCTGCGTAACTGAATCACACTGCAAATCAAACCTGATCAACTGGGGCATTGTCATCAATGAATGGAGCAGCAAGGCTTATAAAAGATGCCTCACCAACACCGACCAGCCTGGTAGAGGAAATAAATTTAGAAAAAAATAGGACCAACATCCCACCAAAAGAAAAAACCAAAAGAAGTACAAAAAACAAGTAATAGAAGACAGGTATTGAAAGAACCAGCATAATTTACTCACATTCTGCATATGGTAATGGACCAGAAATCAATTGACAGGCCACAACCAGCAGTAGCAAAGGTCCAGACTGTCAGTCCAACTCCAATAAGTCTAAATGGATTAACACTGCCAAGTCACAAGAACAGAAGTAAGAAGTGTGTGAAATTGTTTAAATAAAAGGCACGCCACAGAGTACAGGCATACAACTGAAACAATATCTTTGGATATGTCAATTCTAAAGTAGATAAGGATTCCCTGTGAGGATGGAGTGTTGTATACTTTTAATCAAACTTGGTCTGGCTATCTGGAATTATTAAAAAGGTGTGCTCCAACTAGGTTCATATATGAAAGAGCTGGAGTCAGAAAAGTTGGAATGACAAGAACTGTACATACGGCCTTTTGATTTGGTGAATTTGGTGAGAAGCATGTGGATATCTTGAATGTAACATTTGATGGCTTTAGTGGATTGGATGAGAAGTATGTGGATGTCTTGAATGTTACATTTGCTGAGACAAAATACTTATGTGTAGTAGGTTCATAGCATTTGTAAGTTGTAACCCTTATATGAGAGTACCCCAAGAAAATGCATTTGATGGACTTTGGTTGAAGCTTGTTATTTCTGGTTGAAGTTTTCGTTCATGCTAAGTACAAAAGGTCCACATGGTGACTCATTGCCTGCTTTAACGACATTCTCTGTTTCGGTCAAGCAATCATCGGATGAAGCTGTTTGAAAAGGTAATCAAACTACTCACTAATAGTTTCTTAAGTTATCACTATCTCTCACCTACATAATATGCTGTGGTTACAAACTTATCCACTGTCAAAATAGTTATGATTGTGGCGGGGATAATGGATCATCCAGATTGGCATCAGGATATATTGAGAAAATGATTGTTTTATATGATAATGATACTTGGTAGATAGTTCCTTTACCTCAAGGCAAAAAATAGTTTGATGTCGCCTAAGTTGCTCGGACTCGGGTGCGGGTATCCGATATGGGTATGGATCCAAGAGTCGAATTCGGAAAAATCTTAATTTTAAGATTCAGGGATGCAGATCCAAGTATGGATATGGGTGCTGGGATTCGGCTAAGAAAATTCAACATTATAAAAATAGAGCTGTAAAGATATCTTAAATTTTGAGAGATATCCTGTGAAAAACTTACATGTATATTATAGCAGCAAATATGAGACAAAAGGACTATAATGTTGAACATATGCCATTTCCCATGTCTTAAATCTGTTTTATCTTTTATTTTTATGAAATCAAAATCTCAATTTTCCCAAATTTGTCCATGGACTCCGGTCAAAGTATCCGAAGTTGGTTGACCGAATCTCAAACGTATCCCGCATCCACACCCGTCTTAGTGTCGTGTCGAGACGAGTTCGGCTCAAAAATGAAGAGTCCTCGCTGGGTGTTTACTGTCGAGGTAAGTGCTGAAGGTAAGGTTGATCATCTCAAGATTAGATTGGTGGTTATCACTGCATGTTTTATGAACGTTCTTAACAATATACTAACCCTATAGAAGGAAGGGCAAGCAGATTATGAAGTTGTTGTGGTGAAAGCACTGATCCAGATTATAGCGCACTTAATATAAGTGGTAAGTTAAACACAAAGTTTAGTTACTGGTTAGAAATATTATGTAAGTTTTTCAAATCCACCCGTTGACAAATTATATCACTGATATCATGTGCATAGGAAGGAAGAGACATGCTTAAAATAATAGTTAACCTGTAAAAATTGAGCACCTAGTTCCCATTCAATTTGATTGTCATTGTTTGACTTTGAATGATTTGTAAGAAACACTGTTAACCTACAACAAATTATTAGGTTGGAGTTTGAATTATGGATTATTTCGTTCAAGTGGGCCGAAGTGTAAAATGAAGGATCCTTTTCTTCTCTTTACTTTTTATATGGTAAAGAGACCACCCCAACCGCCTGCCTAACAATGGCCATTCTCCACTTTGCTCCCTTGCTGACACAAACCC
The DNA here is from genome assembly GCA_005239525.1 of Nicotiana knightiana. Taxonomy (NCBI): domain Eukaryota; kingdom Viridiplantae; phylum Streptophyta; class Magnoliopsida; order Solanales; family Solanaceae; genus Nicotiana; species Nicotiana knightiana. The sequence goes on along the minus strand of ML434594.1, from coordinate 20,528 downwards.
TCAACCTCAAGATTGGAGGTGGAGAGGTCCTTTTCACCTGGCTATCCCTCTAAGATGAAGGATACTTTTTGATTTCTTCAAATGCTAGGAAGAGTAAAAGTGGGAGAATAAGTGGCGAGTTAATTGTTTCAGAAAGTGGTCAATGATTTGGCATGGCTTAATAAGGAAAGTGTGATGTTTGACATTAAACAAAAGAGTCTTAAGTAATTAAATCTTATATTAGTTTGAAACTTCAAGAAATCGTATCAAGTAAATTGGGACAAACTAAAAAAAATGGGGTAAAAAGAATGAGTACAAGGAGAATAAAGTAGTTCATCATATTCACTGGCTAGATAAAATGATCTCCATAGCGAAATGCAATGCTTATTGTTGTAGGGTGCTTTCAAATATACTTTTTACCTAAGTTGCTCGGACTCTTCACTTTCGGTGCAGCAGCCGACACGACGTGGGGTTGTGTGGTTGAGGTGTGGGATCCGCACTGGATGTGGTCAACCAATTTTGGGTATTTTGAGCAAAATCAACAAAGAAATTCGGGACAGATACAATGATTCAGAAATTTTAAAAAAAAAAAAGGCTAGGGTGAAATTGAAGAAAATGGAATATCTTGGACATAGAAATTTCTATGTTGATCAATGTTTTCTCTTTCTCAGAGACTTTGTAAGTTTTCCACAAAATGTCTCATAACTCATAAGTTAAACATACTTTTATAACTCTATTTTTAGATATTGAATTATTTTTAGCCGAATCCTAGCAGTTGTATTTGTACTTGGATCCGTATCCCCGAATCATAAAATTTAGATCACGAAGGATCTGACCTCTGGATCTGCATCCGTATCGGACATCCGCACCCGAGTCCGAGCAACTTAGTTGTTTACAGTAATAGCACTTAAATATGAAATACGCCTCAACCTCAACACATCAAATCTCAACACCAAACCTGTGATGCATTAATATTTATCACCTCTTGGCTAAGGAGGCAAATATTGGAGATGCCACGAGAAGCCCAACCATGAAAGCAGATGATATAACACCATCCTGAAAATTGTTCAGGTTAAAATCACCCCTGCAGAAACAGACAAAAGATTAACATTAAGTCTGAGCAACAGCATACAGATTTGCAACTTAGTGTCTGTTCCAATCATTAAATTTAGCAAGGACTAGTTATTATCCAATAGCAGATCATCCAAGGGAAAGTACAATAAGTACATCACTGGACTCTTGGATACAATAACTAGTCGATCATCAAGAAAATAAAGAACATTAGAAAGCAAAACACTAAATATTTTCCAGGAAGAAACTTAGACAGTGAAACATCAAATACACGTCTTCCACTTTTGATCAATCACTTGGGAACCAAGCAAACTTGTAATGAAATCTAACAGACATAAAAAATAAAAAATAAAAAGAAATTCTTACTGGATTCCACTGCCAGAAGAGCATGTACCGCTCTTAGTACACTCACTACGTTTCCCATTAACACCGTTGCTTGCAATAGCTCCACGATCCACATAATTTAACAAGTTGATCACACAAAATATGGCTAGTAACCTGACAATAGGCAGCAGAAATGTCATAAGCTAATAACTTGGTACTAGATAACAATAAGATATAAAATGTATAGTGATACACACTGTTCCAAGAGCCATATGTTTTTTTCACAGATTAAATACATTAGCCGCTGCTTTAATTAAATCCTCTGTTAAGCCTACAAGTATCATTAGAATAAAGTTATATACACTAGCAGTGACTTACTAAGATCATATACCTATAATTGAATTTTAAGTAACCTACCAGCTAAAAGTTTTTCACAGTTAGTGAACCAAACTAAAACCCTTGCAAAATGAAACCAGTCATTTGTCTATTACCCGCAGACATAGATCATGAACTTCTAGTATTTAATAATGACAACAAAAAACCCTCTAAAAATTACAATCCTCTAGCCAAGATAAAACAAAAACGAAAAAAAAAAAAATTACAACCCAAAGTGTAATGAGCATTACATCACCATATCAATACCTCTAAAAGTCAAATATTTCTTCAGAAACTGTTCATCAGAAAAATTTAAGGAAAAAAAAAGGCTCTTGCTTCTTAATTATCGAAACAGTGAAGAAATCCCGGAACCTTGGTTTCTTCCATTTAACGTACATAAATTCAAGAAATTGCGAAATGATACCTTTTGGCAGTGAACCAAGAAGGTTGAGGAGCTAATGCTGATGAAATTGAAGCTTTGGCCATGTCTGTTTTTGCAGGCGTAGCCACTGATGACGGGCTTTTAGTCATTGAATTATCCAAAGACTTTAGATTTGGCTCTTTCTCTCCCATTTAAAGGCCAGCAAGTTTCGTTGGAAGAGTAGCTGAGCCCCTTCCTCAAGCGGTCAAGCCTTAAAGGGGTTGTTTGGCAAGTTGTATAAGAATATTGCGCAATAAGGTGTATTAGTAATGCATACATTACTAATGTATGGGTTAGTTGTAAGGTCCGTAAAATTTTTATATATAAAATAATACCTGAATAGGTGCATGTGCTATTAGAACTGTAGAAATTCTTAAAACGGTCCTATTTTGAGTAAAAAGTATCACAGAACATGAAAGAGTAAATTTTCTAGAAATTGCGCGTTATGCGACGCACTATACGATCGCATAACAGGTATGCGGACCGCATAGCGGTCGCATACTTGGACAGTTTCCTGTCCATTTTGAGGACAGTTATGCGGCCTAGAATGCGATCTACATTTCACGAATGTGGGTCGCATAGTTGTCGCATTCTTGCCCCATGGTTTTTGCGAGGGAGGTTATGCGACGCACTATGCAATCGCATAACAGGTATGCGAACCGCATAGTGGTCGCATGCCTGGGAAGTGTGGTTCCCATTTTGGCCCATTTGGAGGCCAACTATGCGACAGGAATGCGGACCGCATAGCAGGAATGTGATCGCATTCCTGACCGCATTTCTGTGTCGGGGCTCCTATTTTCTAAATTTAAAACTCGACCCCCTGTTTTATAGAACACCCCTTCCCTTCATTTTTAAGGATTTTCTGACCAAAAATATAGAGAGAAAAAGAGAGTTCTTGAGAGAGAAGGTTTCAACATCATCCAAATTGATTATCCAAAATCACTCAAGCCCGAAAATTATCAAGTATTGTCATCTTCTTCACTCAAAGAGGTAAGCCTTCACCCTATTTCCCCAATTTCTCAGTTTTTGGGTAAGAATAAAACACACATAGGTTGGTTCTAGAAAATAAAAAGTTGAAATCTTGCATGCATGTGAGTTAAACCCCGTAATCTAGTAAAGGGAAAAACAAGTTTGGGTAATTATTCTCAAAAGGGGGTTAGTAGTCTAAGGGGTCACATAGTGTTTGATAAAATGCTCAATTGAGTACAAGATTCCTAATTCTAAGTGAAATATGTCACATTGTGGAATAGATTGACGGTGCTAGACGATCCGGTGAATTGTGATAGAAATTAAAAAGGGGACGACTCGAGGTATGTATGGCTAACTTGAATCTTCGTAGAGTCACCTTGTTGGTGTCCGAACATTCGGTATGAGTTTCTTGTTGAGTATATGTGAATTGATTGTCCGGTTGTGTTGAGGTGTAAGATTTCATTCTCTGATTTTTCTTAATCGACTATCGTGATAACTGAAATTGTGAAAGGTGACTTCTCTGTGATTACTCTATCATGTGCAAGGTTCGCTAAATGCTTGAGTATGTTGGTATGAAAGAATGGTAAAGAACTCAAATGTGTAAATGTATCTAAGTGATAAGGGTTGTGTAACAAGTGATGAAAGGGAGTTGTGAATTGATCTAATTGAACTAAATGACAATGGAAATATCGTATATGACTCATTGTTGGCAAGGTTTATTGTGGCTTAACTTCATACGAATTGTTGGTTGTAATGAATTTATATTCTTGTCGATGAGCACCTTTGTGGTTGAATTAATTGATGATAAAGACTATTGTGAACACATGATTGTTTGGGTGTTATGAAATTGTACTCTTGATGATATGAAGCCCTGCGATTGAATTATGGGTTGTTATTGTTTGTTGTGAAATGTGATGGTCCGGTGGGATCGGGTTGCATGCCGCAATACGGAGTAATAAGGGTGAAGTGTAAATTTTACGGTGGGATCGGGTTGCACGCCGCAACACGGAGTAATAAGGGTGGAGAGGTAACAAGGGTGGACTGTAAACTATAAGCTGAATTGTGATTGTGTTGAAATAAAAATATGTGAGGCTCTCAATTGTATTTGTTTCTGTATCACTGTGCACTATGTGTTGGTTCATTTAACTGTTTTCTATCTGTGCATCTCTTGATTTTACTTTGAGTAAAGTTTGCTCATACATACTAGTACTATTCCACAGTACTAACGTCCCTTTTGTCGGGGGCGCTACATTTTTTATATGGATGTAGGTGAGTCCATAGCAGGTAGCTCAGCTCGCCGTTAGCGGTGCCTCCTCCTCATCTTTAAGCAATACTGGTGAGCCCCACTTCCTCCCGGGACCGTGTGTAATTTATGCCATCTTTTTTGAGTTTGTTATGTATTGTAAGGTATAGCCGGGGCCTTGTTGCCGGCAAGTATTGTATAAACTCCTAGTATTCATAGAGACTCCGTAGACATGATGTGGGTGTATATATGTATTTTGGATAGTAACTATACGTATTCGGAATCATGGTCCGTATTGGAAAGTTATGTATGTATTGTGTATGTTTTTTGGGAATCAATTGTTGAAATGCTAAAAGAGAAATGAACTTAAGTCTGTAAAGTCACGCTTAAATCCTAAGTTGTTATTTCATATGGAATATGGTGCATTGTATATATGGGGGAAACGCGTTGGGTAGGAAAGGCAATCCAGGTCCGCTTGACCGGGTTCACCCGGTTAGGTGCCGATCTCGTCCCTCGGTTTGGGGCGTGACAAACTTGGTATCAGAGCCTAAGGTTTTAAAAGTATCCTAGGATGTCTCGGAGACGTGTCTAGTTGAGCCCTTCTTATCGGTGTGTTGTCGACCACATCTATAATTAGGGGGCTGCATGGACATTTAGGAAAGTACCCTTTTATTGTTATTTTATATCGTGCGATGTGGTGGAAGGTGATGTTGTCTATCTCTAACTCATGCATTGTTCCAATTTTCAGTAAATGGCACCCAAGAAGAGAGCTCGACTCGGCCTAGAGGCCAATGCCACCCCAGGAGTGGCCGTGAATTCTTTATCTGATGGTGCGGGTGAGAATGTTCCCCGACCCTGAATCTGCCTGACTCTTCCATCCCAGGACATGATATTCCTATTCCTGCTCCAGCGGAGGGTGCTACAGTCCCTCCCGCTGATGTTCCTGATCCTTCTTCAGTCCCAGCTTCCGGTCCCGGTATTTCTGATGGGGACCTCAGTGGAGCTATTCAGATGTTAACCAGTTAGTGGCCTCTCAGGCCCAAAGATCACATGCTGCCCCTGCATCCTCTAGCGAGCAAGGAGATTCTTCGGGTTCCAGGGTCAACCAATTTCTGCGGTTAGCCCCTCCGGAGTTCACAGGCACCGACCCAGAGGTCGACCCTCAGGAGTTTATTGATGAAATGTACAAAACTCTCTGGGTTATGAAGGCTACAGAGACCGAGGGGGTTGATTTGGCTTCCTATCAGTTAAAGGGAGCAGCGTATTCGTGGTTTGAGATGTGGGAGGGGTCCCGTGGGGAGAGGAGCCCTCCGGCAAAGTGGGATGAGTTTGTTGATGCCTTCATGGATCATTTCTTGCCTGCCGAGATTATAGCAGCCCCTGCTTCAGAGGTTGAGGCCCTCAAGCAGGGCAACATGAGTGTGTGGGAGTATCATATGGATTTTGTGCGCTTGTCCAAATATGTTGTTCACGTGGTGTCTACTATGGAGGCTAGAGTTCGTCAGTTTATTCATGACCTTGGTCCCTTGGTTATTAATGAAGTTGCTACAACTGCCTTGCATTCAGATATGAATTATGGGAAAATAGTGGTATTCGCCCAGGCTACAGAGGCTCGGAAATTGAAGATAAGTATGGAGAGAGAGAGCAGTAGTAGGGCCCGGTCAGCGGGCAACCCTGGGAGCTCAGTTGAAGGTGTGAGATCAGCCATTGGGAGAGGATCATCAGGGCCATCTCAGTCATATGCTCAGTCCTCAGCCAGCGCGCCGCCATTAGGGCACAATTATCAGCAGGGAGGTCGTTTTGGACCCGGTTCAGATAGCAGGAGGTTCCATCAGTCGGGTAGTTTAGGTGGGAGGTTCCAGCAGCAGCGGAGGGTCCCATGCCCTAAGTGTGGGAGATTTCATACTGAGCCTTGTTACTTGGATATTCTGGTATGCTATAGATACGGAGTGAGGGGCCATGTTCAGCGAGATTGTCGTGCGCTCAGTCGGGGCACAGGTAGGGGTGCTGCTCAGCCCTCCAGTTCATCAGTCGTTATGTCCTCAGCATGCCCTCCAGCACCAGCACGACGCGGATCAGCTAGGGGTAGAGCGCCGGGCCAAGGGGGACCCAACCGGTTTTATGCTTTGAGTGGTCGCCAGTGCACCGAGGCTTCTCCAGATGTTGTCACAGGTATTCTGACTGTTCAGTCACACGATGTTTATGCTCTTGTTGATCTCGGGTCTTCTTTATCATATGTTACTCCATTTATTGATTCAAGTTTTGGGATAGAACCCAAACAACTTCACCTCTATGTCGACTCCGGTTGGTGATTCCATTACGGCCGTGTGAGTTTATAGGAATTGTGTTGTCACGGTGTGTGGTCGGGATACCATGGCTGATCTTATCGAGCTAGAAATGGTAGATTTTGATGTTATCATGGGAATGGATTGGCTTTACCCGTGCTATGTTAAACTCGACTGTCGAACCAGAATTATGAGGCTCGAGTTTCCTAATGAGCCAGTTATCGAATGGAAGGGGAATGATGTTGTGCCAAGGGGTAGGTATATTTCCTACCTTAAGGCCTCAAAGATGATCAGAAAAGGGTGCATCTATCATTTGGTTCGGGTTGTGGACGCCACCTCAGAGGTACCTGCCCCCGAGTCTGTGCCGGTTGTGAACGAGTTTCTTGAAGTGTTTCCGAACGAGCTTCTTGGGATTCCGCCAGATATAGAGGTTGATTTTGGGATTGATGTATTGCCAGATATGAAACCAATATCTATTCCACCTTACTGAATGGCGCCGGCAGAATTGAGAGAGTTAAAAGAACAATTGAAAGATCTATTAGAAAAAGGTTTCATTCGGCCAAGTGTGTCGCCTTGGGGGGCACCGGTTCTTTTTGTCAGAAAGAAAGACGGATCGCTTCGGATGTGTATTGATTATTGACAGCTCAACAAGGTCACCATCAAGAATAAATACCCATTTCCTCGGATAGATGATTTGTTCGACCAGTTGCAAGGTGCTAAGTTCTTCTCAAAGATTAATTTGCGGTCCGGGTATCACCAGTTCAGGTAGCAGGATATTCCTAAGACCGCCTTCAGGACTCAATATGGGCACTTTGAATTTCTGGTAATGTCCAGCTTTTATGGATCTTATGAATCGGGTTTTCAAACTGTTTCTCGACTCCTTTGTGATTGTCTTCATTGACGATATTCTTGTTTATAGGAGGATCATGCTAATCACCTCAGGGCAGTTCTACAGACTCTTCATCAGCACCAATTCTATGTAAAGTTTTCAAAATGTGAGTTTTGGCTAAAATAAGTCACCTTTTTGGGCCATGTTGTTTCCAGGGAAGGGATTCGGGTTCATCCCCAAAAGATTGCAGCGGTAAAGGATTGGCCTAGGCCAACGACCCCGACAGAGATTCGCATTTTCTTGGGTCTAGCTGGGTATTATCGAAGGTTCGTGGAGGGATTCTCTACTCTCACCTCCCCATTGACTAAGCTGACGCAGAAAGCAGTTAAGTTCTAGTGGTCCGATACATGTGAAAGGAGTTTTCAGGAATTAAAGTCGAGATTGACTTCGACACCAGTGTTGACCTCGCCAGAAGGATCAGAGGTATTTGTGGTTTATTGTTATACTTCAAGGGTTGGTTTGGGGTGTGTGTTGATGCAGTGCGGGAAGGTAATAGCGTATGCTTCAAGACAGCTCACGAATCACGAGAAGAATTATCCAACGCATGATTTGGAGCTCACGACAGTTGTGTTTGCATTAAAAATCTGGCGGCATTATCTTTATGGGGTCCATGTGAACGTGTTCACAGACCACAAGAGTCTTCAGTATTTATTCAAGCAGAAGGAGTTGAACTTAAGGCAGCGGAGGTGGTTAGAATTGCTCAAGGACTATGATATGAATATTTTGTACCATCTAGGGAAGGCGAATATGGTAGCCGATGCTCTTAGTCGGAAATCCATGGGTAGCTTGGCACATTTGGAAGCCGGTCAGAGGCTTTTGGCTCGGGAAGTTTATCAGTTGGCTAGTCTGGTGGTCTGTCTTTCGACCTCAGACGAAGGGGATGTCGTGGTACGTAATGGAGCAGAATCTTCGCTTGTAGTAGAAGTCAAGGGAAAGCAATTCAGGTATCCGACTTTGGCACAATTGAGGGAAGCAATTTTGAATCACAAGACTTCAGCATTCTCACTCGGCAAAGATGACGGTGTCCTGCAGTGTCAAGAGAGGTTATGTGTTCCAGATGTGGATGATCTCCGGGAAAGGGTGATGGAAGAGGCTCATAACTCTAGGTATTCAGTACACCTAGGTTCTACGAAGATGTATCATGATCTTAAAGAGATTTATTGGTGGAATGGTATGAAGAGGGGTGTGGCGGACTTTGTGGCTAGGTGTCCGACTTGTCAGCAAGTGAAGGCCGAGCATCAGAGGCCTGGTGGATTGACGCAGCTTATGGAAATACCGATGTGGAAAAGGGAGATGATCACTACGGACTTCGTGGTGAGGTTACCTCGCACTCCACGTAGGTTCGAATCAATTTGGGTGATAGTGGATCGACTCACGAAATTAGCTCACTTCTTGCCAGTCAAGTCCATCGATACCGCATAACAGTACGCTCAGTTGTATATCAAATAAATAGCCAGACTCCATGGCACTCCAGTTTCTATTATCTCGGATCGAGGGGCCCAGTTCACAGCTAACTTTTGGAAAAAATTTCAGCAAGGTTTGGGTACTCAAGTAAATCTCAGCACAACATTCCATCCACAAACTGATGGGCAGGCAGAACGGACTATTCAGACACTTGAAGATATGTTGCGGGCTTGTGTTTTAGATTTCAAGGGTAGCTGGGATGAACACTTCCGCTTATAGAATTTTCTTATAATAACAGTTTTCATGCTAGTATTCAAATGGCCCCATTTGAGGCATTGTACGGAAGGAGGTGTAGGTCTCCGATTGGATGGTTCGAGGTTGGCGAGGCGGAATTGCTAGGACCGGATCTTGTGCACCAAGCTATGGAAAAAGTTAGAGTCATTCAATAGAGGATGAAAACTGCTCAGAGTCGTCAGAAATCCTATGCGGACGTTCGTCGAAGAGATTTGGAGTTTCAAGTAGATGATTGGGTATTCTTGAAGGTGTCTCCCATGAAGGAAGTAATGCGGTTTGAGAAGAAAGGGAAATTTAGCCCAAGGTATGTCGGTCCATATAGGATTTCTCAAGGGTAGGACATGTGGCTTATAGGCTGGAATTGCCCCCTGAAATGTCATTAGTGCACCCGGTGTTTCATGTGTCTATGTTGAAGAAAGTGGTTGGAGATCCATCAGCCATCGTGCCAGTTGAGACTATCGAGGTTAATGAAGAATTATCATATGAAGAGGTTCTGGTTGTTATTCTTGATAGGCAAGTCCGTACATTGAGGAACAAGAAAATTGCTTCAGTTAAAATGTTGTGGCGCAGTCAGCAAGTTGAGGAAGCCACGTGGGAAGCAGAAAATGAAATGAAAGAAAAATATCCCCATCTGTTTGAACAAGTCTAGTAGTGATCGTGCGAATTTTCATCTCTAAGCAATTATATGTTATGTTCAGTTTTGTGCAAAAGCACCCCACTTTCCCCTAATTGCTCTACTATTGTAACTTCTCAAGTTGTGTCATAATTGTGTATGTTGTGACTATTTGAGTAATGTGAAACTCCTTGGAGTAAATGAAAATTATGTGAAACTCATGTGATGGTTAAATGATTAATTGAAGTGTAGGTTGGTAAGGATTAATTGAAGTGTATATGACATGTTGAAGTAATTGAATTATATGGGACTTGTCGAGGTGACCAAATTATGTGCAAGGCCATGAAATAGCTAGTTATGTGTGGAATTGGTTAAGAACATGTGTTACGGGGGCTCTCTGATAGGTGGATAGGCCTAATTACAGAGGAAAATCTGGCGAAATTTTCAGAAAATATCGGAGTTAGTAAAAAAAATTGGGGATTGGCATATTGTGTTTTCAAAACCAAATGATTTCCTGATCCTCATTCGAGGACGAATGATTTTAAGTGGGGGAGGATGTAAAGACCCGTAAAATTTCTATGTCTAAAATAATGCCCGAATAGGTTCCTGTGCTGTTATAATTGTAGAAATTCTTAAAACGGCCTATTATGAGTAAAAAGTATCCCAGAACTTGAAAGAGTAAATTTTCCAGAAATTGCGCGTTATGCGACGCACTATGCGATCGCATAACAGGTATGCGGACCGCATAGTGGTCGCATACTTGGACAATTTCCTGTCCATTTTGAGGACAGCTATGCGGCCTAGAATGCAATCGCATTTCACGAATGCGGGCCGCATAGTTGTCGCATTCTTGCCCCATGGTTTTTGCGAGGGAGGTTATGCGACGCAGTATGCGATCGCATTACAGGTATGCAGACCGCATAGTGGTCGCATACCTGGGCAGTGTGGTTCCCATTTTGGCCCATTTGGAGGCCAACTATGCGACAGGAATGCGGACTGCATAGCAGGAATGCGATGGCATTCCTGACCGCATTTCTGTGTTGGGGCTCCTATTTTCTAAATTTAAAACCTGACCTCCTATTTTATAAAACACCCTTCCCCTTCATTTTTAAGGATTTTCTGACCAAAAATAGAGAGAGAAAAAGAGAGTTCCTGAGAGAGAAGGTTTCAACATCATCCAATTTGATTTTTCAAAATATACTCAAGCTCGGAAATTATCAAGTATTGTCATCTTCTTCACTCAAAGAGATAAGTCTTCACCCTATTTCCCCAATTTCTCAGTTTTTGGGTAAGAATAAAACACACATAGGTTAGTTCTTGAAAATAAAAAGTTGAAATCTTGCATGCATGTGAGTTAAACCCCGTAATCTAGTAAAGGGAAAAATAAGTTTAGGTAATTATTCTCAAAAGGGGGTTAGTAGGCTAAGGGGTCACATAGTATTTGATAAAATGCTCAATTGAGTACAAGATTCCTAATTCTAAGTGAAATATGTCACATTGTGGAATAGATTAACGGTGCTAGACGGTCCGGTAAATTATGATAGAATTAAAAAGGGGACGACTCGAGGTATGTATGGCTAACTTTAATCTTTGTAGAGTCACCTTGTTGGTGTCCGAACATTCGGTATGAGTTTCTTGCTGAGTATATGTGAATTGATTGTTTGGTTGTGTGGAGGTGTAAGATTTCTTTCTCTGATTTTTCTTAGTCGACTATCGCGATAACTGAAATTGTGAAAGGTGACTTCTCTGTGATTACTCTATCATGTGCAAGGTTCGTTAAATGCTTGAGTATGCTGGTATGAAAGAATGGTAACGAACTCAAATGTGTAAATGTATCTAAGTGATAAGGGCTGTGTAAAAAAGTGATGAAAGGGAGTTGTGAATTGATCTAATTGAACTAAATGACCATGGAAATATCGTATATGACTCATAATTGTCAAGGTTTATTGTGGCTTAACTTTATATGAATTGTTGGTTGTAATGAATTTATATTCTTGTCAATGAGCACCTTTGTGGTTGAATTAATGGATGATAAAGACTATTGTGAACACATGATTGTTTGGGTGTTATGAAATTGTACTCTTGATGATATGAAGTTGTTGCTCCCAAACGCACGCACAAGTCTACGTGGTCGACAAGTAATATAGGATTGTAAGTCCAGATATCGTACCCACAGGGACTTGTGATTTAATATCAACTAAATTAAACTCAAACAATTAATCTATTCAAGCGAATACTAAAGTATGAATATTTAACTAAAATTAATATAGAATAGTAAACTATTAAANAATCAGGTTTATTGATTGACGAGGTTAATATTGCTCGTAGCCTTCTCCCGAAGTACTATTCGTCTATTCAAGCTAACCTAACGCCTATATTCCTATGAATTTAGGATTAACAAGAACACATTAATAATTCATGTATAGTAACCAAGCAAGGCGATTATTTATATTCCTATCCAAACCGCAAATCCGCCTCTCCTGAAGGGTTAAGATCTTGCTCTACCCAATCTTATATGCAATCTAGAATTCCCTCTCCCAAGTTCAATCTTAGATTCGTAGGTAATATTCAATTGGTGATCAAGCAATCAAATAATTAAGCGCAAGATTGAATAAATAAATCAATATGATAAAATAATAAGAACAATTCAAGCTTCAAACTACAACATTCATGTAGCACCCAAAACTCTAGAACTAATAAACTATGAAATTAAAGAAAGAGAAGAGAAAAAAAACTAGGTAGAAGCCTCCTTCAAGCGTGGTGTGTGTTCCTCCACGTGAATTCCCCTTCAAAATATGTTAGATCCCTTCCAAATTAGGTTTAGAACCCCTTTTATATGAGTTGGGGTCGTGTAAGACTAAAATAACCTTGTCCCGAACGAAGTAGGAAAACTCATGCAGCACCGTGTCCAGGCCAGCACCCAGCGCTGGACCTGGCGCCGAAAACAGTAAGCATTTCCGTCAAAAATGGCTGAAAACCTTAATTCTTGCTTTTGAAATACAAATTTAATCCTTTGTTGTCTCCACTTGGGGGGACAAAGATCAAAGGGTGTCCCCTCTTATTTTATTAATTTAATTTTCTTTATTTTTCTTCCGTGTTTTATTCAATTTTGCTTCAAATCTCTTCATCTTCACACTGCTTTATTCCTACACAGTTAAAATATAATATTAAGCATAATATGATATAATTAACACTCAAAAGGCAATTAAAAGTACTAGAACATGAGGTAACAATGGAAAAATATATGCATTTTTGGCTGAACATCAGAAGCCCTGTGATTAAATTGTGGGTTGTTATTGTTTGCTATGAAATGTGATGGTCCGGTGGGATCGGGTTGCACGCCGCAACACGAAGTAATAAGGGTGGAGAGGTAACAAGGGTGGATTATAAAATGTACGGTGGGATTGGGTTGCACGCCGTAACACGAAGTAATAAGGGTGGAGAGGTAACAAGGATGAAGTGTAAATTGTCCGGTGGGATCGGGTTGCATGCCGCAACACGAAGTAATAAGGGTGGAGAGATAACAAGAGTGGAGTGTAAACTGTAAGCTGAAATGTGATTGTTTTGAAATAATAATTTGTGAGGCTCTCAATTGTATTTGTTTCTGTATCACTGTGCACTATGTGTTGGTTCCCTTAATTGTTTTCTATCTGTGCATCTCTTGATTTTACTTTGAGTAAAGTTTGCTCGTACATACTAGTGCTATTCCACAGTACTAACGTCCCTTTTGTCGGGGGCGCTACATTTTTTATATGGATGTAGCTGAGTCCATAGCAGGTAGCTTAGCTCGCCGTTAGCGGTGCCTCCTCCTCATCTTTCAGCAGTACTGGTGAGCCCCACTTCCTCCCGAGGCCGTGTGTAATTCATGCCATCTCTTTTGAGTCTGTTATGTATTGTAAGGTATAGCCGAGGCCTTGTTGCCGGCAAGTATTGTATAAATTCCTACTATTCATAGAGACTCCATAGACATGATGTGGGTGTATATATGTATTTTGGGTAGTAACTATACGTATTCAGAATCGTGGTCCATATTGAAAAGTTATGTATGTATTGTGTATGTTTTTTTGGAATCAATTGAAATGCTAAAAGAGAAATGAACTTAAGTCTATAAAGTCACTCTTAAATCCTAAGTTGTTATTTCATATGGAATATGATGCATTGTATATACGGGGAAAATGCGTTGGGTAGGAAAGACAATCCAGGTCCGCTTGACCGGGTTCACCCGGTTAGGTGTCGGTCCCGTCCCTCGGTTTTGGGGCGTGACATTAGTAATGCAAGCATTAGTTATGCAAATATTAGTTTTTATCTAATGTTTGGTGTGGTGTGTTAAAATTATAATGCATTGCATAATTTTTAAGAAAAATAATTGCTTACAAAAATACCCTCCATATTCTCTAGGTCTAAGGGACTTTAAAGATAATTTTGTCTTTAATCATGCTAATGCATGCATTAATAGCCTTGGTATTACTAATCCTATGATTTTCTATACATTACTTAAGATAATGCCAAGTATAATATTAGTTATACATAAATTGAAAAAATATACCAAATAAAATATTAATAATGTACAGAATTAGTTCGTGCATTATTTTTTCTAATACCTCCTACAAAACGACCCCTTACTGAATTCCTCAGCGTTTTCTTGCATTTAATTTTTACCTTTTTGTCAATGGATTATTTTTTATTCTTTCTTGATTTGGGATGTAGTGCATTTGTTTGCATTTGTGAATAAGTAATAATGAAATTATAATGTCGAGATTCTAATATGAAGATTAAATAATAATAATAATAATAATAATAATAATAATAATCGTAATAATAATAAGATTATTTAGTTTCAAGTATTATTCATATTTATTATCTCTTATACTATTCGACTATATATAACCATATCGTTATATTTTTGATAATATATGCCACTATCTGTTAAAAAACCTAAGATAAATACATCATCGGCCAATGTATATTTTAAGATACCTGATTAATTTGCTCAAACTCATTACTCGATATATCCTAAAATCTTTTTTTAAACCTCCTCTTCTATGAGACTTGTTTTCCTTGTTGCTACTACATAATGTTTTTTGATTTTTTTTCCCTTCTGAATAGAATGTTTCTTTTTGCAATATTATCTTGGTATACTGAAAATCTCATCAGATCCTTCTTGAAAGCAACATAATCATCATCAAATTTATAGGATGGTGTTGCAGTAAAAAAGAACTTCAGTTGCATATTATGTAGTAATATTGATGAGTTGTATTATGTTTTGATGATTTAACAAACTTTTATGTGAAGGACTAGGTTGAGGACCTAATGTATACACAACATCACATGTCATCTATGTCTCTAGGAATTCCGGATAATACAGTGCTGAATGAGGACGAACCAGCTAAGGGATCTGATCCCTCATCGGACTCACAGATTAAAGTACAGGTCAACTTGATAGCTGTAAAAAGCTGTGACAAAAAAGGTGACTGCCTGCTACTGTTCACGCTACAGTGTAGCAACAGTGCAGCAATAACTTCCTAGTGGTTGAGCCTTGTACCTCCAAGATTTTGGACATCCTTCTTGGAATGTGCAATGTTTGATAATATCTTGAAGCAAGAAGAACAACATTATCACTTGGCCATTTTACTACATTCTTCATAGCATTGAAGATCTGCTCCATTGTTGAAGGCTCAAGTGTGTCAAGAACAAGAAGACAACTCCACTACGGACCAGCTCCACCACGAGTATATGTGTGTCCTTAGTTGAGTTATAATCTTGTGTTTTGTTCTTCATTGTAACTCCTATCTTGCTTTCTTAGAAGCTTTGTTTTAGGAAACTCAAAATCATAAATCATATGTGTTTGTGTTGTGACTAGTGTAGTCATAAGTTAAAGTCTTTGTAACTAGTGAGTAACAAAGTGGCTTGTAATAAGTGTATTGCAAGTTAGTGTGTTGAAGTATTTGTAAGAGAGTCATTACAAAATGACTTGTAATAGTTGATATTACAAGTTAGTGAAGTTGAAATCCTATCAGTGTATGTCGTGGTTTTCGTCCCCTTGAGTTGGAATTTTTTTACGTAAAAATCCAACGTCTTTTCTACTTGCTGTCTCTGTGTATTTTTGAGGGGACTGGTAGAGGACCAGGTCGCTTTACTGTTTGGTTACAGTCTACTACTTACGGTGGGAACTGATAGAGAACCTGGTTCTCTATACAGTTTGGTGGATGCTTAGTTTCTATAAATTGGTATCAAAGCAGGTTCTTTCTAAAAGGTTAACACCTAGAAAGGATCTCTAATGGCTGCTCCATCCAACTTTGAAGAAGGACAATCAACCTATAGACCCTCAAGATTCAACGGCTAGTACTATGGTTGGTGGAAAACGAGAATGCATGACTTCATTATGGCTGAAGACTCCGAGCTTTGGGACGTGATTTGTGATGGTCCCTTTGTCCCTTTGAAGGCTGTTGGAGAGGGAACAAACACTGTTCCAAAGACAAGAAAAGAATATAATGGTGCTGACCGAAAAGCTGTTGAGAAGAACTTCAAGGCGAAGAAGATTCTTGTGTGTGGTATTGGACCAGACGAGTATAATTGTATCTCGGCATGTGAATCTGCCAAGGAATCTGGGAAGCTCTTCAAACGGCTCACGAAGGGACTACTCAGGTAAAGCAATCCAAAATAGATATGCTGACAACTGAGTATGAACTCTTTAAAATGAAAGAGGATGAGTCCATTCAAGAGATGCATACCCGCTTCACCTCCATAATCAATGAGCTTCATTCACTTGGTGAAATCATTCCAACCAACAAGCTAGTCCGGAAGATACTTAGTGTTCTACCAGGTTCCTGGGAGAGCAAGGTTAATGCTATCACTGAAGCCAATGACTTGCAAAAGCTGGATATTGACGAGCTTATTGGAAATCTCAAAACTTATGAGATGAAAAGAAAGAAGGATATCAAAAGAAGAGATCCCAGGAAGGAGAAGAACCTAGTTCTCAAGGCTGCCAAAAAGGATTCAAGTGGTGATGAATCCAACATGGAGTATCTCACTCAAATATTCCAAAAGATGATTCAAAGGAATGGTGGCATACCAAGAAGAGGCAGTTCGAGCAAGCCTAGAAACTATGATCTATGTCACAAGTGTGGAAAGCCAAGACACTTTATCAAGGATTGTCCACTTCTGAAGCAGGAGCCTTACAAGCACAATTCTGACAAAACTGCAAATAGGAACCAGGTTCATGACAAACGATTCAGCCGAAAAAGTGCAGCTGACAATGTTGTGACGCAAGTTCTTGCTTCATGGGGAGACTCCTCTAGTGGATCGGAAGAGGAACTAGAAGCAGGAAACAGTTCCATGATGGCAGTAGATAACGAGTCCAAGGAGTATGAGTCAATCTTTGCACTCATGTCCAAATCCGATGATGATGAGGAGGACAAGGAGGAAGATGAGGTAAGTTTTCTTGATGTTCAAAGAAGTTTGAAAACCTACTCTAAGAAAAAATTGATGTCCTTAGCAAACGTGTTGATTGATGCCTATCATAGCCTCATTAATGAGAAAAATGATTTAATAGAAGAAATTGGTGACATAGATCAAGAGAGGGATGATATGGTAATTTCTATTGTAGACTTGAAGGAACAAGTGGAAGAAGTAACTAGAGAAAATAACTTGTTGAAAAACCAAAAAAAAATAAAATGAATGGACAACACTCAAAAGGGAAAGGAAGTTGCAAGTGATGCATACCTTAAACTTGAAAATGAGTTAAGATCAACGAAATCTAGTCTGGGTGCAGAGCTTGAGAAAAACAAACAACTTCAGGCTAGGAAGGGTGAAGAGTGATCTTGAAAAATCACTTAATTGGACCTGGTCCTCTGATGTTGTCACTGCCATGTACTTTAATAACAGTGGAAACAGGCAGGGGATCGGGTTCCAAAAGGATAAAATTCCTTACAACCCACACAACAAGTATGTCACCGTTCCAGACAACTGGCTCTGTACTCACTGTGGGAAAAATGGGCACTTCAAAGAAAGCTGCCCTGCCAGGTATCAATCAGTTCAGAAAAACAAAATGTTTGCTGACAAAAGGAATGCTAAGAAGGGACCAGGTCCCACTAAGAAAAATCGATTCTTGCCTGCATGGACTAGAAGAGCTCTTATTCACCCTTTTCCTAACTACAAGGGACCCAAACTTGTTTGGGTTCCTAAATCTAACCCTTGATTCATATGTGCAGGGACCAGTGAGAGGAACAGGACTATAATGGATCATGTATAGTGGATTCTCAAAGCACATGACTGGTAACACCATGGATTTTCTCTCACTGAAAGCCCTGCAAGGAGGAGATGTATCCTTTGGCAAT